>JAVYIG010006909.1:0-109843 GCA_035222895.1 Strongylocentrotus droebachiensis
AGCAAGGGAATAGAAGGACTGAGTTTTATCATCCCCCCCCCCCCTCCCATAGAGGTTGGAGAAAGAGAGAAAGAGAGGAAAAGAGAGGAGAGATAAAATGAGAGGTGAAAGAAAGACAGAGAGAAAGGGATCAGGAAGAGAGAGAGATAAAAAAGAGAGGGAGAAAAAAAGAGAGAGAATAGAGGGAAAGAGGAAAAAGAGAGGTAAGAGAAAGACAGAGAGAAAGGGATTGTGAAGAGAGGGAGAGGAACAGAGAAATAGACAGACAAATTGACAGGTTTGTAGACAGAGCTAGCTAGCCAGACATAAACATGGGTGACAAAGTGAAAGAAGAGACAAATGGAGTCAGAGGTAGAGCTTGTAGAAATAGATAAAGGGAGATGAAATGCGATGGGGAGAAAGTGACAGATACACACACATACAGATTGGTAAAAAGGTATCAACAAAAAGACACTAGAACAAAGGGACAGACAGAAAATGAGACATAACAAAAGAGACAGACAGACAGACAGATTAGATAAATAGAAATAAAGATAAACTACCAGCTAAGCAGATAGAGATGTATGCAGAAAGACAGGGCCACATGCAGACTGATGAAAATAATTATTGGCATACCAACAGACAAACAGAGGTGGCGCGATAATGGGAGATGGAAATGAATACCCTTCCTGTATTTGATGAATATTCTTTCTGCCCCCCGTGGAAACTGTTAAGAACCGTGCACTTTTCTCTCCTCCGTGTCTCTGTTTGGCGGTTTTCCCCGGTGACAGGGGAGAGTGAGCAATCATGAGCGCAGTCCCAAGTAAAAAGGGCATGAAATAAGACGGCAATTTCAGCTCACATTTATGTTGTGGCTACATCCCCGAGGGAACTGAAGCGAGCAACCATTAGTATTGAGACAGCTGCTCACTCTAGCTCGCAGTGGCTGTCAAAACACACATTACCTAATATTGCAGGGTCCCTAAAACAACAGTCGGGTGTGGAGAATTCCAGCACTTCAGCCATTTTCTTTCCAATCTACACAATTCTCAACAACTTTTATCATCGTAGCAAGCTAGACAACTGATTTCAGAGCGACCAATTCTCTTGTCATCATGGTGTTATAAACTAAGGTTGAGCAAGGCCATATATTTCAGCTTTGGGCAAGCACTTACTAAAGAAAACGGCACAATAATTTTCTGCTGCTAATTAGTTTTCTATCAAAGTAACTGCTCCGCATCAATTTCCCACACTCATCGATTAGAAAACTTGAATTTAGGACCCAAACTAAACCAACCCTACTCTATAACCCCAGACCCGACTTAAAATCCCTTGCAACCCTAACCCTAACCTTAAAGCCTGTCTGTACTAGTTTGGCCAGGGAGGGGGATTAGACCTCCCTCCAAGGTCACTGACAGGAAAGGGGATCATGGGGGACCAACAGGCACCGATTAGGCATTGTTTGCTAAATAGAGGGCCTAAGTAGCTATAAGTAGTGCAGTGGGGCTTTATTTAAATCTTTGACAAACTAAAGTGCAGACCAACTGTTGCAGGAGCAAATGTTAGATCCCCAAGTATCAAATCAACATTGACTGTTGATCTACACACAAAGTGGCATGATTTCCATGGACACACATGTACTTGCACTGTTGCATGTCAATTCACTTGAGGTCCCTTAGATGCCTAATCATGACTTTTTATCTCTCACATCACCAGCAGAGAGCAAGAAGGCCATTAACTCTATGTACAAAGATGGGTTAACGCCCTTCTGGCTATCAGCAGACAGCTCACCATCTTCTCCCCATTCAGACTAATAAAATTCATTGTATAGCGATAAGTAAATTACTTTTGTTGATAGTCTGAATGTGGTATAAAAAACATTGTATATGTACGTTTTAGCGTTGTTTCAAATGAAACCTTGATTAAGAATCAAGGTCTACTGATTCTCAACATCCTTTCATACCAACATTGTATAACTGGGGGAGGGGCTTATCGTGAGTGTGCCTTGATGACTGGCCAGCTATTATCTAAGCCTACCCTGAACATGTTAACTGACCTCATACTTCAAAACTAGTTTCTTTATACAGTCAAACCTGCTTTGGTGACCGCCTGTATAGAAAGACCACCTGTCTATAAGGAGTTACCGTATATCGTCGCTGTTTTCACGAAGTGAGGGTAGTGACAAAAAATTGCATTCACTTTGCGTTACGAATTTCCTCACTACCGTCACTTCGTGAAAACAAGGACGATATGTCTGGTCTCCCTTGAGCAGAGTTTCCCATTGAAACCTGTATTAAAGGAACCTGTACATAAAGACCACCTGATCATAATGACCACTTTTCTTATCTCCCTTGAGCAGTCTTTATAAAAAAAAAGGTTTCACTGAATCAAGTTTCTTCATGTGATACCCTTTTCACATGTGTATGCCTTCTCTGCTATAATGACTCTTTATCAAAGGGTTCTTTGGATGCGTTTTGTATAAATTTCCTCTCGTCCGAACAGACTATCTGTCGTGAGGAAGTGAATGTTTAATGTAGCTAACATGATGGAAAGGTGTTACCTGTTGTTCATGGTCCATTGGTGGAAGCATAATATGCATCCATGTTTTATAGCTTACACAACAATGCTTGCGAAAGGGCAAGAGGCAACTTTGCCCCCCCCCCCCCCTCCCCCTGGATGAATCAAATGTTTGACAGAGTATATCGATCCTTATAAACAAATGAAATGTAAATGTATACACCACAGCGCTCTCACAAACTATATCAAAGCTCATGGGGTGAGGATTACAGAAATTTGCCGCCTCCAAAAAACAAACTGAACATATTAATTGAACTCATTTTTGTTTCATTTCAAAATTCTTTTCATGTATAAAATATATTTGAGTTAATAACATTGCCCACTGTGGTACTTAAAGATAAAGGTGAGTTCTGTTAATGCGATTGCATTGTAAAATAAAAGGTGTGGAATGGATCAGAAAAAGTTGATCATGTAGCATGTAAGTATTGGTGTGCACTGTAAGGTTCTGGAGTCAGCAAAATCATAATTAATTTGGCCCAGTCTTGGTAAAGTAACAAGCACTGTACACAGAAAGATGTATATGGGACTACACAAATGGTGTTGGGGCTAGTAGTACCTGATTTTATTATCTTTCTATGCTCATTACTCAGCCAATATACATTTTCTTCCAAAATTGTTTGGCACCTGACATTTATTTGTAATCTTGAACATTCAGTGTAAGTTTCTTTTGATTCTGTGAGAATTTGTTTTCTTTTTTTTAACCAGAACTGAAGTTCATCTTTAATAAAGCCAAAAAATTGTGAGCTCATATCATGTAATACGTGCTAAAAACACCCTTCTGGCTCTCAAAAGATGATTTCATTGTCACGAGTCCTTTAATACAGGAGTCTGGGTATCTAAGTGACAGATGGAGGCGGATAAAACTCAATCTTATCTTTCACTGGAATCTTCATTAGTCTGGAGGAGATGATATCTCGCTATCTCTCTCTGTCTTTCTCAATCTCACCATTTTATTACCGCTTCGCTCCGACTCACTGGTTCCACACATTTCTGACCATATTCTTACTCTTTCCTTCCCCTCTCTCTTTCTTTCATTTTCATTTTCTCATCTATGTACTGCCTCTTTTTTTCCTCTTCATCTCACTCATCCTCCTTAATTGTCTCTTTCTGACTCCCCCCCCCCCCCCTCTCTCTCTCTCTCCCCCTCTCTGTTCTTCTGTTTCTGTACCCCCTATTTCTCTGACTCCATCTCTTTCCTCCCAAGTCCCTCATTCCGAGTCCCCCCCCCCCCCCCCCATCTCCACCTCTTTTTCTCCCACTCATTTCAATCTGTTTCTCTCTCATTGTTTCTTCTTCAAAAAGTCCCTGAAATAAACAAGGGTTTCCCAAGCGAAAAATCGAACACATCATGTTCAGCAAAAATGTTACCGTAGATGGGCTTAACATGACATGAATATCATCAAAATACCACTTATTTTTCTTTGACTCTATATGTTGAGACTGTCATCTATGACTTGTATGCCCTTATGCTGGGCACATCACAATTTACGTCATGCTTATCTGTCACATAAAAAAGGGGTAAAAAAAAGATTTCACAATAATTTTGCCAACATTCATGAGTTTATAGGTTCACCAGCTGTAACCCCTGTTCTGCTACTAATTAATAAATACTTAATATCCCTATATTTAGCAAAGACCCTGTTCATTAATTTGCTTTAATAAATGTCAATTGTACATCTTTCAAAATTGATGGTTTTAGATGAAATTAGATTAATTTACAAGCCAAGGTTATACCCAACGAGAAAAAAGTACAGAGTTTCTGTTACTATGCCAACACAATGACTCTTAGCTTCGTGTATATCTGACTCACTATTTGATTCTCTCTCTCTCTTCTTCTTCAACTTCTTCTCCTTCTCTCTTCTTCTTTCTCTATCCCTATCTTCATCTCTTTTTATCTCTTTCCTTTTACCTATCCCTCTCTCTCTTTCTGTCTCTCTCTTTCTCTCTCTCTCTCTCTCTCTAGTTCTCTTTCTCTCTCTCTCTCTAGTTCTCTCTCTCTCTCAGCTTCAAATAGAGAAGAAAAAATAAGCACAATCAAAGCTAATCAGCTTTCTTTTCAATCTTAATTTTCATTTTCACAAATGCATTGCACAAACAAATATCTTTGTCAAGCAGTTTTCAAAAGGCCTGCTTATAAAATCAAGGATGTCTGCCTGTCTGGTGTATAGGAGGTCGATCATGCAGTTGTGCTTGAAAAGTCAAGTGCCTGACTGAGTAAGACTCCCTTTCCATTGCTATTTTCTACTCCATTTGGCATCTTTGATAATTCGAGTATCGGTTTTAAATTCATTCATGTTACCCCTTTTTCAATAGTGAAACTCTTTTATCATATTCCCTGTCATTTTTTTTGCCACTAAACTCATTGCAAAATGAAGTTAGCGATTCCTGTGTATAAGCATATGAAGGCAGGTGAATTTAGATGTCATAGGGTTAAAAATGAAAGAAATGTTATCTGGTTTGTGTTCTTTATACAGCATTCTTTATCTCCTTAGCAGCAGAGTCCACCGCAGTCCTCGAGCTCAAAGCATGAAAGCTTTGTACTTAACCTGTTAAGTACTAAAGCCTGATAAAGCTAGAGTTGGAGTCTATGGAAAATGCATTTCATACCTAATTCCAATCGTGTCAAACTGGTCAAACACAACTGATGCTCTTTTTTGCTGTTCTATCACATGACAGCCAAAGAGCTTCTGCATATCACATAAATGCTCCGAACAATCAAGGATAAACCTTGCTCTAGATAGATTTAACATGCAGTGCTTCTTCATAAAAAGATATTTTTTTTAGCCTGAATAAAATTGAACTCTAGCTCTCCAATTCGAAGTAAACGCTCCAATTAAAAATGAAAAATCATGTCTAAAAGAGCTAACTTTATGCTCAAATACCGTATTTGCCGGCGTCAAGGCCGCAGTATTTTTGGAAGAGAAAATATCAAAAGGTCGGGGTGTGGCCTATGCGGCGAAAGAGTAAAAAAAGATTTTTTTTTTTTTTTTTTTTAAATGTCAAAATCGGGGGTGCGGCCTATACGGCGCTGCGGCCTTATCGCCGGCAAATACGGTAGTACTACAGAATATATCATCTGTTTGGAGTCAAAGAGACATTAACTCACATCACATTCAATACACAGATGTTTAATAATGCCCTTCTGGCTCAAAACAGACAGTATACCATACAAGCCACATTCCTTGCCTTTCTCTATGGTATTAAATCATCTGTTCAGCGCCAGAAGGGTATTAAATCTGGCATCAACTCTGCATGCATGAAAGATAATAGTTAACACCCTTCTGTCTCTGTGCATACGTTTTAAAAGCATACTTTAAACGGACAAACTTTTGCCACGATAAAACGATGACTAACAGTGGTTCAAGTACATCTCGGTGGAGACAAACAACTTGCATTTCAATTAAATGTATGCCTTGAAAAGAGGCATCCGTCAATGATGCTCCATGAATGCACATTAGAAAGCTATCCAAGGAATAGAAAGGGAGAACTAGGGGTGCGTTCAAGTGATTTTTTGAAGCTAGAATCCCAAACATGAATCACAAATCAAAACCCCGTTAAAATCATGGTTACTGCGGGAGAGCGTTCAAGCAAATTTTCATCAACGCTCATTTCAAGCCCAGCCACTGCTCGTCACACTGTGCAGTTTGACCCAGGAAGTATAAGTCGCTTGAACGCAACCATGTTTTAAACTAAACATCTTCGAAAAACATGTTTCTAGGGTGAGAACGTGTCGCTTGAACGCACCATGAATATACTGTAGATGAGTAAGAAACGGTTTCCGGTGAAGTTGGGAAATAAGCTCAAAGTTACAAATCTTCATCAGCTTGAGACTCGACCTCAAAATTTAAAACTCAAGCTCAAGGTATTTTGCTCAGCGTTCGCGCATAGTGCGAGTCTTCGGGATGGTGAAGACGCAACGGACAAATAGCAGGATATTTTGCAAACTAGCCCAAGATATCTTGGGGTGAATGTCTCAACCAAATATCCCGCTAATTGCAACTTCGGGCTGATGAAGACGCAAATTAACTGGATAATTTGCGATTGGGACAGGCCTGTACAGACACTGCTTTATCTCAAAGGTTAGATGTCCTATGAAACGAAAGAGAGAGAGAGAGAGAGAGAGAGAGAGAGAGAGAGAGAGAGAGAGCTAACTTTAGATGGGTAAGCAATGATTGTAAGTGAAGGTACTATGAGGCACTCTGATGGTTCCTTCATATTATGTGAACAGGACACATCTATCGCTTAAAGCGGAGATAAGCTATCAGATGAATAAAAAAGGGAATACTAAATCTATACGTGTGAGGAATATTTGCAAGTGAAATTACTATGAGGCACTGAAATTACTCCTGTTGATTATGTGAGAAAGAAATGCTTTTTTTTTTAAAAGATATGCTTTTCTAGGGATAGAAAGGGAGAGCTGAATCTTGATTGGTAAGAAATGATTGAAAGTGAAGGCACGATGAAGCATCGAGATGATTATTGCAGAACACACATATTGGAATCTTATCTCTTAAAGGCAAGCTATCTTATGGATGGAAAGGGATAGCTAAATCTAGATGGATTGATAGTGAAGGCATTGTACGAGGTATTGAGATGCTTCCTGAACATTATAAAGGAACAAAGTCATTATCTCTTAATCCATTGACTACTGATTTCTCTCATTTCCATAGGCTTAATACATAAACAACCCAGTTCCAGGAGGCAAAAAGTTAAAGGATAATACTCTTTCTCTCCCTCTCGCGCTTTACTATCTCTGAAAAATATATACATGCATCCTTAGAAGAGAGAGAGAGAGAGAGAGGGAGGAAGAGAGAAAGGAAAAGAAAAGGAAGAGAGAAAGAGAGAAAGAGAGAAAGAGGAAGGGAGAGAGAGAGGGAAAGAGAAAGGGAGAGGGGGAGAGAAATTGGTATGAATCGATTGTTAGTGAAGGCACTTTGAGGCATTGAGACGATTCCTGCTCATTATCTCTTAGACACTACTATTTCAAAAAAGTAAGCTATCCTTGGAAAAGAAAGAAAAATCTGGGTCTAGATCTAGATAAGAAATGATTGCTATTGAAGGTTCTATGGGGCACTGAGATGATTTTAGTACTTTTAACGGCCATGCATTTCAGGGGAAAACGTTCTGACAACCATTATGAATTGTTTGTCATACAGTGCACGGAACGTTTGGACTAACAAACTGTAAACAATCTTATAGAAACTCACTAAAAACATGCACTTAAAGGCAGTAATTCCCTTTTTCAGACTTGTGCAAACTCCATGAAACTTGTACAGCCATATGTTCTCAAACTTCTTTGTAAGACATGAAAATCTAGCGCTGTTTTCACTCTGGATGGGCTGACAATTTCACGATCATGTACAGAGCAATAAACTATAGACTTTACCGTTTTATTCACAAATATAATGCATATTTTTCACTCCAAAAAAAAATCCTAGCCCAATCAAGCAATATAACAAAACAAGAAAATCAGGCAAAATCTAACGGCAAATTTACAAGGATAAGAAATCTCCCCATCTTCCAGAAGTCCATTTTGATAGCTATAACGCAAACGTGGCTCAAGACGGAAGATATATACCCCATCTAAATTGTGATCACGAAGAGATCTCATGAGGCCAATTTGAAGACAGTGGCGAGTGGATTTCAATGAGGGTTTAGATTTATGTGTTCATTGATGCCCTGGTATGACTACCGTTTGAGCAGTGCATCTCAGGCCTAATAAGATTCACCAACCCTTGATCTCCTGGATTATTTTTGAGCCTGTATTCTGTAGACAATATCGTGCCGCCTATAAGATCTGGGGAACCCTGTGTTAAGCCTATGGTGTATTGAGAATTCAGTTATCAGAGGGTGAACAGAAGCTGAACGTGGATTCTACATTAACTGAGCATCAATTGGTTTACATTTAAAAAGAGGTTCATAATAAGTACAATATCACATTCATGGGAAAATAAAATAGGATTTTATTCATTTTTTCATTACAATTATTTCATTTTTAAATATTTTGAATGTATTGTGTTATAGTTTGGACAAACACTACACACCATGATACAGATTTTTTTTAAGATGGCAGAGTGCACATTACCATACACTTTTTACTTGTTTTCTCATTCATCTATATTTCATCACATAAATTCAAAGCAACCTCAAAGATTGATTGATTGAATCTAGGGACTAAGATATATGACTTGAAACCATGAAAAGTTCTAATCTAATATATTCCGTTTAAGAGATTTGAATACCCTTGACGTGAGGGTATAAGACATCCAATTCCTGTTAGTCCTGAGAATGCATCTAGGATGTGAACATTTTCTAATGTGTTACCTTTTCTGCTGAATAAATAGCAAAAGTGCAGGGGCACGTTTTCAAAGAAAACTGCCATGTACACCTCTTACGTTTAGACATCCCATCAAAATTAGAGGTTAAAACCCTTTGAATGTTATGTATGCAAACTTTGACTTAGGGCTGTTACTCGAAACCGGCCCCATTAAGTAACCTACAGTTGCTCATGGGTTATTGCCCTAGAAGTCAAAATATATTCCATCCAAGTTCCCTGCCCTCTTTATACACTTCACCGAGGCTTGTATTCAGGGATTTACAGAAGCTAGAAAGGTTTAGAGTTGAACATAGAGCAAGAAATCCTTCCCAAAGTCAACACAAGATCACATAACAAGGGAAACCAAAGCCAGCGACAGAGAGGAACTTCAAAGAAAATGGCAAAAAATCGGAGACCGGCCCCGGCTAGTGTTGCATCCCTACGACGTGATGGGAATATTCGCGCCCCTTTTTATCTCTTTTGTATCATGTGACGCGGCCGCAGGCAAGTCCGCTCAGAGCTGGCGAGGCCGAGTCCGTATATATCATGTCAACCTCCCCTCTTCATCACTTTAAAGGGGTAGTGGGACGACTGCTGTTGTTGTTTTTGGTCAAGCTCTATTTTCGTATTCGATCGTTTTGATATGGTAACTTCACTCTGAACTAGGCGGCTAAGTAGTTTTGCCTGCAGCAGCTGTAGGTCAATTCACAGCATGCACAAAATTCATTAAAAGAGTGTATTATAATTAAGTCACCAATACTACAATTAAAAAAATGATAGTGTCTTTAAAGATGCTTGTAAAAATCTATAAATGTCTTTTCCTTTGTAATTTCAAAATAATATCCTGTATATATTATTTTGCATAACAATTGTAAACGTAAATGTTAAGGCAATTTTATTATTCAGAAAAATATCTTACATCCCACATTTGTACCATCTTAATTATATCTTCTTCTGTACATTTACTGCAATTTAGGCATTTTGTATGATTAATTTAAACACATGTTTTGTGTAAATCTGAAAGAAATTTGTGTATGATTACTTCAACTAATCGTAAAAATGATTCTTTAAAAGAAAAGCTTCTCTATTTACAGATCCGAATGCCAGTTGAATAAATCCGTGGCGCCTTACTGAGCGTTAAGAGGATAAAATAAATACTATTTGTTCCCTTTTACCAACTAATGATAGCTCTTTCCTGTCAATGGAAATAATTAGTTTCTCATTTCAAAAGTCATATTTAAGTACCTGGTAGACTCTTCTTCAATGTTGACTATCAATATTGGCTGAAGGCCTGACATTTTAATGGGCATCATCTGTTGAGAGCCATAAGGTGTTAACTCTATGTTGAATGACAGGAGTTAATGCCCTTTTGGCTCTGAACAGACAGTTGTTATCACAATGTCACCTGTTTGGAGCTAGAAGGGTGTTAACGCAAATACGTTTACACACACTGTATGAACGCCCTTCTGTATCTGAACAGTTATTATCATGTTACCACCTGTTTAGAGCCGAAAGGATTTTAACTCAAATACTTTAACACATACAGAACGCATTCCTGGATCTTAACAGACTACATTATCCACTGACAGCAAGAAGAGCCTTACTCAAATACGTTTACACAGAGTGAACGCCCTTCTTGCCATCAACAGACGACATGACTCAGTCTTTGGGCCACGCATGCAGCAGACACTATTTTTTAGTGTTGTTTAGTCTGGATAGAATGCAAACACATGCTGATATTGACATTTAACCAAACCTGTTCGGACTGATATTATGACAAACTGTTCGTTGAGGGCTCCACGCAGAGAAGCCTAATTAACTCATTATAGATGCCACCTGTTCGATTATTAGTACACTGTTGGTTGGATGAAAAGGCTATCTGTAATGGACATTTCTTGCATCTTAAGACTTAAAAACAAGATCTCCACAAAACAACATACCCATTGCTTCTGTAGAAGCTTACATCGTTATTTGTGCATTCATAATGTTGGTGAGATGTTATGGCTATCTGTAATGGACAGTTCTTGGATCTTAGCCTTAAAAACAAGATCTCCATAAAATAGCATATCCATTGCTTCTGTAGAAGTATACTACATTATTTGTTCATTTATAATGGTGGCAGAATGAAAAGGCCATCTGAAACAGACGTTATTTGGATCTTAAGACTTAAAAGCAAAATTCCCACAAAACAACATATCCATTGCTGCTGTAGAAGCATACTTTGTTATTTGTGCATTTATACTGCTGGCAGGACAAAAAAACTGTCCGAAACTGATACTTCTTGGATCTTAAGGCTTATAAACAAGATTTCCAGAAAACAACACATCCATGTTTTCTGTAGATGTAAGCTACATTATTGGCGAGACAAAAAAGGCTATCTCAAAGAAACATCTCCTGGAATTTACGGCTTATCAAAAATAAATCCACAAACCAACAACACATCCATTACTTCTGAAGATGTAAAGTATATTTTGGCAGGTTGATGATTATCAATTTCAGTATTTGATTGGTTAAGAGAGTACATAATCTGACAAATTAACTAGCTGCTGCAGATAACGAAAACAATGATGAGGGGAAAGTAGGACATCTGAGAAGCAATAACTTATCAATTACCAGTCCAATGCGAAGAAAATTCCAGGGGGAATTTCCCTTTTTGAAAATCAATATTGCTCAAATTACGAGCAATCCATCACAAATGATCACAAATAAATTACGGCCCCAGTACTCTATGGTGTTGAGCCTAGGTATAGATACATTTATACTATCTCTAACATTATGAATATCTCTTCTTTCACAAAATTAATGACAATCTATTTGAAGATAGATTTCCTTCCTCTGCTCTGCTATGGTTATGTTGAGCTTTAAATGTTAGTTCTGTGATTAGTGTTTATTTACTCATAAATAGATCACTCCAATGAGCAATTTCATCTCAACTTAATTTGCTTTCTGTGATCAAATCATTGTTTGCTGACTAATATAATTGATGAAAATTAAATTCCATTCAACAATGAATTACAAAGTATGTCTTGTAATCGCATTTTCTCATACCCAGTAGACTTGAAGAGTATACTCTTCACGCTTTCGCAAGATGATATAGTGCTTTTGCGTTTGAGATGCAGAACCCTAGAGAAGGAAAATTATCTTTCTCAAAAAGACGAAGATGATGATAATGACGATGATGATGGAGATGATGACAATGGTGGTGGTTATAATGATAATGATGATGGTGATGATGATGGTGGTTATAATGATAGTGATGATGGTTATGGTGATGATGATCATCATCATCATTGTGATGATGATAATGATGATAATAATGACTATACAGGTGCACGGTCCTTACCTCACTGGACTGTTTAATCCCTCGGAGGGGTACCAGAGCGGTACCCAGGAGGGTATCCCAGATCAGTCCTTTAGTCCATAGCTCAACAACCAATCCAACATTCAGCTGATTTGTCTCGCTGAAATGAAAGAAAACAAAGTCATCTGTCAATTTATCTGGCATTAAATAGATTACTAGAAGGCTATATATCACATTTTCATTATGTAACCATAGCTCAACAACCAATCCAACATTCAGCTGATTTGTCTCGCTAAAATGAAAGAAGAAAAAAAATATCATCTGTCAATTGATCTGGCGTTAAATGGATTACTAAAGGCCCGGTCACACAGCCTTTCGCGTCTGTATCGCGGGTAAAATTTCGCGATTTTTTTTTTGCCCGCGGTTGCCCGTGGTGGAAAATGTGCAAAATTGGCTTACCCGCGGTTTACCCGTGGTATGCCCGCGGAACAGACGCCGGCGACTGTTCCGCGTC
Source organism: Strongylocentrotus droebachiensis (assembly GCA_035222895.1). Classification (NCBI taxonomy): domain Eukaryota; kingdom Metazoa; phylum Echinodermata; class Echinoidea; order Camarodonta; family Strongylocentrotidae; genus Strongylocentrotus; species Strongylocentrotus droebachiensis. Next base: position 12,688 of record JAVYIG010006909.1, read on the forward strand.
CTTATCGCGGGTGAAGCGCGGCGGTACCGCGGCCTACCACGCTTACACGCGGTACACACGCTAATGCACGTGATAACAACGCGGTATAGACGCTGAACAAACGTGCTATGACCGTGCTCCACCCGCGATTACCCGCTAAAATTTCGCGTCCAATTCCGCCTGTAACCACGTCTTAACCGCGGCCGTAGCACGTCCTAGCACGTTCGTTCCGCGTCTGTACCGCGTCTTTACCGCGTGTGTACCACGTGTACCGCCCGCGATTACCCGCGGTCTAAATTTTTGGGCAGCCCAAAACTTTTTCGCGCGGCCAACCGCGTGTGAATTTCTTACCGCGTGTAACGACGGGTAAAGTACGGCTGTATCGCGTCTTTATCGCGACCTCAAAGCGTCCAACAGCGTCTGCTTCACGGGCAGAAATTTTTGGCCGTGATTCGGCCGCGATACGCCCGTGGAGGGCTGTGTGACCGGGCCTTTAAAGGCTATATATCACATATTCATTATGTAACATATGGCTAGTGAATCTGAAGTATAGACATTTTCAATAACACTGTGTGTACACAACAGGTGGTGGGTCGTTATCAATACTAACATGCTAGAAATCTACAAAGTTTATAGATTCTGTTCTACTATATAGCCAGTGTACATAGTACTTACACAGTGTAACATTCACAAAGTGATAATGATAGCTGTTTTGGTAGCAAAAAAAGTTTTTGAAAATTCCAAGAAATATGTACTATGATGGCTTAACAGTTTCTTTTAGCACAAACCTTTGGAAATCTCAAGTTTTATTGACGCCAGATTTTCTGGTTATACAGTTTATGACTGGCAACCATTTCTCAGCTTTTCATATATCAATCCTTGAATAAATATGCTCTAGTAATAGAAACTACAATGAAGTTATCTGCAGATCAACAGCGCCATGGGGATGGAATATAAGACTGACAAGCAATTCAAAGCTCTAGAAAAAAAACTCAAAATGAAACATTCACTCATGCAAAGATTTCACTTTCCTTCACAATTCAGAAAAGAGCTCTTGTGAGCAAAGAAGATATTTCTAAACTCAATTTTAGTTTCTATTTTGTATACTATCGAAGATGTGAAGTGTTCTTTCATATCCATCTTGAAACTCAAGAATCCGTATACAATCTATGGTAGGTCTCCATGGAAACCAAATCAATATTACTATAGGAATCTGACATTGAAATGGCATTTACTTGGAAAAATAAACCTACTTTGGCAAAAAGAGCTTCATATGTTTCTGCAGTGCTTCTTTTAAAGGACCATTTCATAAACAAATCAAAAAAAATTGCACATGTCTCCTGAAAGCTTGACAAATTATGCCTGCCATAGCAACAGCTGATGTTTAGAGTATGCATTTTATCTTGCATTATTACATCACAAGGCACTTGGAGAAGAATGTCCATTTATTTTGTTTTCATTCATATGTGAACTGGTATAAATTGCCAGATGCCATCATTTGAAAATATGAAGATACAAAAAGGAGAAATAAACGTGAACCAATAGGAAGGAAATAGAGGCTTTAACTATAACTCTAAAAACAGTGTATCAGATGAATAAACAGCATTTTCTCATTCAATAAATAATCATAAAGCAATCGCACAGCAAGTCTGAATGACCCATCCCTTGCTTGCGAAAGGTCATCCTAGTCTCCTTCGATCTATGCAGCTGTTTGATTGATTTTTCATTTTCCAATGTTAACGTAGGACCGGCCATCCATGCTCAAAAATTCAATATTGGGTGAGAGGGATCTAAGAATATCTGCTCTGCAGAGAAGAGTATAGATAGGCACTGCAGGCAGGCTATAGGAGCGACGGTAGGATTGAGACTGCAACCTTTTCATGATTAACGGAAGTAAGAAACTGCTGGAAAAAATGAGAATGAATGATGATTTTTGTTCACTTTCGAATGTAAATGTAGGGCCAACCTATCCATGCTCAAAAATCAAATATTGATTGAGTGAGAGGGATCGATAAAATGTAGAACAATACACTGTAGGCTAAGGCAGCAACAATATTGGTTGTCACCTCGACCTTTACACATTTAAAAAAAAACAGAAATGAGAAACTGTCACTCAAACATCAGGAATATAAGCTGATGATATCATTCACATGTTTTAAAAATACTTTGCTTGAGATACATGTAATTCTATCTGGATTAAACAAAACAAATATTTGTAAACTAAAACACAAGTATCATGAAGATTACTTCATCCTGAAATGAAACAAATTTCACTTTTCATTTAGTTTCATTCTATCACTTTTAATCACTTGTTAAAACCATAGGTTTTATTTTATTTTCGTTTCATATATTCTTGAAGACAATGAAAGCTTCAAACCCCTTTTGTTTTGAATACGTCCCTTTAATTATACTTTGAAACGTGCAGTTACCTCCATCATCCATTCACTCTCAGAACATATCATGTTTCCCACAATCCAGTGCGCATGGATTTAGGTCCCCAAGCCAAACATCCAATTAGAAATTGAAATGGAATCGATTTAAAGAGGACCCGTTGTTTTTAGTCACAGCTCGATTTTGAAGTCTGTATCATGTATCAATCTGCAATTCATTACTATCAAATGCATTCCTCTGGAGGATTCAGTTACAATTGACTTTCAAGGGAGAATAAAACAGGCAAAAAGGACAAATATAACGCAAAGTTCTCTCTGACTTTATAACGGGGTCGATATGTGTATAAAGAAATACAGTACAGTTTACTTCCTTGTTTAAAGAGCACTTGTGAAAGTGCAAAAGGGGTATTTGTATTGCAATTTCTGTTTTTGAAAGACAACACTCAATATAACCACAACTCTCTACTGTTATATATAATATATATATATAGCTTGGAGGGTTCTTTTTTCTTCTTTTTTCTTTTACCACAACTATTTTCCTCCTTTTTGAGAGCTTAGAAAAAGTTTAAGTGCCCATATCCTTTTCTCCTGTTCTTGCATACTCTACATTTTTCATACCCGGTGTCTCAAGTGTAATTAAAATTTTGGAAGTATTGCAATACATTCCTATCTATTACTCTCTCTGATACTCACATTTTCTTTATTTGTTCCAAATAAGTTCTCTCGTCGCCGAGATGAAAATGACATTTTGACACCAAGGTTATTTCTTCCTTTTTCACCAGATGCTTTTACATCTAGGTATCTCATTATCTTTCCTGATGCTCATCTGTGCACCAGTGTTACCACTCAATAATGACCATACACAACTCATCCTGATATATACAACCCATTATCCCCATCCCTTTTCTCATCCACATTGCTATTTATATTTCTTATTTTGTCCCATTAGACACATTCTAGGCAGATACTAATATACATTTCTCTTTCAAATTTTCACACTCTGACTTTAAGGATATGTAACGGTAGGCGTACAAAAAATGTAAGGCCATTAAAGGCTATTAGAGTGGCAAAGTTTGTAATGTGTTGTGTGTTTTTTTACTATTCATCTAGAAAGGTAAAAGTAGATTAAGCATATCTATATTCAGACTTTTGAAATGCAGTTTATTACATATCCTAGTTTGTGCATAAAATACAGCCAGTTATCAGATCTACTTTTTAAAACCTCCTACTCATCAGCATCATATATTCTTATTAACGATACTAGCGATCTCTTTTAATTGAGTGGCCAAGTCTAGCCTCCTTCTATCATATTTCTTACTTCACTTCATCTTACATAAAATATACAGAATAATCACACCATGAAGCATTTTTTATGAATCTTTCCAGATTATAGGAAATTACATGTACATCCAATATCCATGAACTATGTACACAAAAACAACAACAGAAACAATGTCTTAGGAAAACATCTAATAACACGTAAACATGAAGTCTCCTTTTGAAAGAAGCACTATTTTTTTTTTTAATACAAAAGATGGTAATCGGGGGGAAATTGGAGACATGGGAACAATGAAAGTGCACTCAGACAGGCAGACGTGGGAAGGAATCACAAAGCGTGTTTACGGAAACCAGACCTTGAGAGTCCTAGATAACGAATGACACGTGTGGACGGGTCATTGTGCATGACTTTGAATAAGAGCAGAAAGTTGATGAATAATGGAGTAGTCTGGGTGGACTGAGGAGAAAAATTGCTTGATAACAAGAAAAAATTAATATTGATTTTTATTATGATCACACCGTTTGTTATGATCACATGGTGTTTGCTCAAGAAGATAGGTTGGCTGGATCGTTAGAGGGTTGATAGGCAATGTCAAGGATAGACAGCAAACAAAGAAGGGGAAAAGAGCAATAGAGAATGAGAAAAGATCCAAGAAAGAAGAGGGGAAAAAAAGGGAAATAAGAAGAATGTAAGAGGAATTTTATTTTGAAATATAAAGTACCAAAAGAATATAACAGTCAAACCTGCTTTAGTGACCACCTCTCTACAAAGACCACTTTTTTTGTTTTCCTTGAAAATGGTTGCTCATTGAAACCTGTACTAAAGGAACCTGTCTACAAAGACCACTTTTTGTGTTTCCCGTGGGTGGTTGCTATAACTGTAAACATTAAATTAACATGGATAATGTGAAGAGTTGGGAATGTGATACAAGTCATAGGTTTTGAGAATTAAAGGAAAGAAAAGCAAGCAGACAAATTGTTGATGGTAACAGAGAATGAGAAACAGTGAAAGAGAAGGGAAGGGAAATAACAAGACAAGAACAAAATTTAGAAAAAAATAAAGCAATAACAGGGGCACAAGGCAATTGATTGTATTAAAGGGATAGTCCACCCCAGGATTTTCTTTAACTGACGATATAGACCTAATAATACCATGAAGAATGATACAAGTCTCATTAAAATCCATGATCACATAACGAAGATATATCGACTTTTTTATCGAAAATCAGCCGCCCCCCAAATGCAAATGCGTTACATGGGCATGAAACGATCGCCAAAAAATAACCGATAGTATCGAAATTGTGACGTATGTTGCGAGCTGCCTTCTTATTTCACAGACATTCACTTTCGCTTTCACTTTCATTCATGATTCGTCGTGTCAGTGCGATAACAGTGTACCGCGAGCGAAAGTGAATGTCTGCGAAATAAGAAGGCAGCTCGCAACATACGTCACAATTTCGATACTATCGGTTATTTTTTGGCGATCGTTTCATGCCCATGTAACGCATTTGCATTTGGGGGGCGGCTGATTTTCGATAAAAAAGTCGATATATCTTCGTTATGTGATCATGGATTTTAATGAGACTTGTATCATTCTTCATGGTATTATTAGGTCTATATCGTCAGCTAAAAAAAATCCTGGGGTGGACTTTCCCTTTAACATAAAACTTCCTCTGCAATATAAGCTTCTCATTCATAAATTGAATGACCTATAAACATGTTGGTGAATGAGATTATTAATTAATTGATTGAATGATCTCGTATACAAACATGATGAATTTCCACAATGACATCATTCAAGGTCAAACGAATTATAAACCCAATGCATTAGTACTGAAGGATTGTGTTTGTTTTTTTGCAATTTAATGAAATATTGTGTTAACCTTGTTAGGGGCCTTATTTACAAGCACAAGTTGAACTTATCTCTCAGTTAGACTTATCAATTATGGAAAGCTGTTAGCATCCTTGAAAATATTCAGTAAAAGTTATTTTAAAAGGCATAAAATGTTGATTTAAATCATTCATATTTTCTATTATCAATAGAGATTTCATGTTCTTGATGTGGAATTTATGAAAAGTCTAAAATACTTGAATTTTTGCTTTTGAACATATTTCATTATAAGACCAACTCAGAGTTAAGTTCGACTTAGAGTCTTTGAGACACCCCCCCCCCCCCAGCCTATTACTTTATTTTGTGTTTATGATTTGGAATGTTTTTTATGATGCCAAATAAACTGAATTGAACTGGATTGGATTGTGAAAAAAAAACACATCTTTTCTTAAATTTTCATTGTGCTTCTTCCACATCTACTATAGATAACACATGTTATGGATTTGTGAGGTTACAGTAGCTCTAGTGAAAAAATAAGATAAGTGGCCTTCGAGCAAATGAAATGGCAACAAAAGAAGATCAAATGCATGTTTCACAAGTGCGAACAAATTTGAAGGTCGTCCATAATGCAGCCCTTAGGCAACAAAGCGCTCTATCCGCTTCAGACATTCAAATTATTTCCACTATATTTACATTCATTTATCTATGTGGTTACATTGCAAATCACATCTATGTTTACATAATGTAATGTAATGGACGTAACCCAGCATACATTCAAGCTCGCATGAAGCCCAATCTTGCAAGAAAACACTTACTCCGCATTCAGACTACTATAATTCATCGTTTCGCTACACGAGAATCACACAGCTATACAATGAGCAAGTACCAATACTTTACTAGTATGAACATTGTATGAAACATTGTTTGAGCATCGTTTTGCATTAAAACAAATTGATAAAGAATCAGGGTCCTGAGCTTGTCTGAACGTTGTATCATACAAAAATCGTATAACAGGGCAGGGTTTAATATCACAAGTGTGAACTGATGATTGACAGCTGTCATGTCAACTGACCCCTTCAAAAGTAGTTTCTTATTTCTTTGTACGATATCCCCTTTCACAATACAATGATTTTCTGTATACAACGTTTCTTTATACATGTACAATTTCCAGATAAATTTCTTAGTCTGAACTGGCCATCATATAGACATGTAAAACATTCACATGGAAACACTAATAATACATCAGGAGAGAACATGTGAAGAGTCCTAATCAAACTTTGTGTATTCAACCTTTTCCTCATTCACGCTTGTATAAATCTTGAGTCTCTGAAGACACTTTTACAAAATTATCCTTTGATAAAAGAAAAACTCAGTTCTGTCGTTGAAATCGAGCATCGCAAATGCTTGTCGCTCTGGAGGATTTGTATATCAGTTAGTAGCCTGAAGCAAAGCAAGAATTTTTGCTTCATAGGTTGTTCAGACTTTAGAAAACTTATACAAAAAATGTAAAGCGAGGTAATATTCACCATTTGATTCATAACTGAATGTTTTTTATAATCTTAATTTATATAGGATGACTCTAATTGTGCTCAAATAAAATAAAACAATTTCAAACAAACTTTAAATTTGTTTTGTGTCATTCAAGCTTAAAGTTAATACAAAGTTTTGGTATGGGGTCATGAATTTGGTTCAAATGAACATATTGGAAGCATATATGCGATCCTACTATATTCAGTGATCGTTGTCGCGGTGACAATCGAGTCTAAAGTTATGAAATTATGAATATTAAACTATTTATGTTGTATAGCTCCCGCTCAAGGTCAAGATATTAATTAAACCCTGAAACAATGTATCTTGACTAAAATCTAAAATCTAAAATCGACCGATTAGCTATTCCCGTTTGGTAATTATATATCACAACTACATATTCTGAAATTGTCAGGGTCGCAGCTACCATTGTACGGCCATAGGCACTATTTGAAATTTATCAAAATTTACCGGGAGCACCGGTTATTTTTTTTTTCCATTTTTCTCGAAAGCAGAAGTGTTTTAGAGGCTAATATTTTTGGTGCTTATAATACATCCACAGGGGCATCCAATTATATAAAAATTGTAAAGAATCACTATCCACCCAATTTTCAAAATTTCCCAAAACTTTGTATTACCTTTAACTTTGAATAAGCTTAAAGGTAAAGACCAGTAATGGTCATGCGATTGCATCGTGAAAGAAACGTTGTGGAATCGATCAGAAAAGGTTGATCATATAGCATGTAGCATCTGCAAGGTTCTGGAATCATCAAAATGAAGAAAATGAAGAAATTTGGCCCATTCTTTGTAAAGTTACAAGCACTATACACAGAAAGATGTATATGGGACTATCCTATATCTCTCACCAGACCATGAGAGAAACAAATTTACCAAATATATGAATTAGTAAGCGGTTTCCCGGCAAATTTTTTTATCATCATGTATTAGTCAAAACATATTCTTTCACATGATTGGTAATGAGAGCTTCCATTTCATTTTTTGAAATTGGGGCGTTTCCAATACTGGTCTTTACCTTTAACAAAAACACAAAACAACTTTTAATACTTCAATCTGGACTTCTTCCTGCCTGCCTGCCATAAATGCTCAAAAAAACAGATGCAAATCAATGTATTTCACGTTTTATTTCTTAATAGCCCACATATATATATTTCACCTCCAGGGTGTTCTACATCATACATGACACATGTTTCCTGAAATAATTATACTTCTACCAAAGAACATATGATTCCAGATCAATCTGCAATCCGGAATCTATATCACAGAGAGGTACGTGCTAGAATTGATTTTCTAGAAATATGATCTCAAAGTGGCATCTTGGCATTAATTGATATTCATCTCAAGAAGTCTCTCTATAGATAAAAGCCATCTGTCATTAAAGAGCTGTATATCCCGTGCCCCATCAATGAACTCTCCATATCTGCTTGAATGTACAGGGTGTTCAAAAATACAATTTCCACAAAAACACATTTATGCACAACGATTAAAGTGTCTTGAAATGTATTCATCCCACGACACCAAAGTAATCTCCCATGGATTACAGCGCACGTCTTCAAAGAGTTATACCCCATCACTTAACTATCCATTTCTGCTCTCTTATGCAGGGTGTTCAAAAATGTAATTTCCCCCAAAAAAACTCATTTATCAACAAACAATAAACTGTCTTGAAATTACTCAGTATACATTCCAAGATATCCAAGATAATTCTCTGTGGATAAAAGCCATCTATCATCGAAGAGTTATATCCCATGCGCTATCACTTAACTCTATTTCTACTCAAATTGTACAGGGTATTCACCAAAAAAATGTTTCCACACAAATAGAACCAGATTATACTCAACCCACAATGAAGAACTTAGGAAACTAATATTCATCGCAAGTAATCTCTGAATAGATAAATTCAGTCTGTCATCAAAGAGTTATATTCCATGCCCTATCAATGAACTATACTCTCTACTCTCATATACAGGGTGCTCAAAAAAAATAAAAAAAAAATAAAAACAGATTTCATTAAAAATAAAGAATCTTGAATATAAATTAAAATAAATCTGACTACCTTATCTGAAGTTTACAAATACTACACCACTCCCAGTCATCATTATTCTAAGCATCTAGATTGTATAAACCTCATCATCTTTTTCAGTTGAATCAAAACATTTTTAAAGAAATTAAAGCAAAAGTGGGTGTCTAATTATCTTCTTTAAAAACATTTTAATCTCAAAACGTACTTCCAACCTCTTTTTTTTCTTTCTGGCCACCATGTTCTTATTATAATATTGAAGTCAATATAGATGACGGAGTCAATGTATGCTCAAACCGTTGACCGTGACTTCTACGAGAACTGCATTTAATGACCACTCCGATGTCATTTATCATTTACCCCCCTTCTTTCTGCTCTGAAAAATTTACAATGAAACTCTTGGGAATCGTTTCCTGACAGGCATGAATGCAAAGTAAAATGCGATATGGATATTTATGGGTAATTTGATATGGGCAAGCTGGAGCTCGTTGGATGCGATTAACCCCTTTTGTGCTGCCAAGATTCCAAACGTGTGTCACAAGTAAGATTGAAGTCTGTGGTATTTGGTCATTCGGTATCCCATGTTTTACTACGTATCATAGAGTTTTGAACATCATTTGTCATTTCACTTCATATTTAGTCTAGTAGGGATACTTACTTCTAAATGATACAATCCATTTAAGATTTTAATTGTTTTCTTCTCTCTTTAAAGACCGTCAATACTACTGGGCCAGAAGGGATGAGACCAAACAGCGAGGTCACTGACAGGTGGCTATCTCATTAACTCAGCTCTCAACTAACATAAGAAAAAGAGGATCATGGGGGACCAACAGGCACAGATTGGCCAAGTTTCTATATAGAGGGAGCAAGTAGCTACAAGTAGGACAGTGGGGCTTTAAGGGCCATTCCTTGCAAGCATTTGCTTTTCTATTGGCCCTTTCAAATTTGCTACGTTTGCAAGCATTCGCCGCTCAGTGAGATACCCCCTTACAGTAACATTCTACAAGACAGGATGTTAGTCTCTTGTTAATTGGGTAAGGAACATCCAACTGTGAAGAGTTATATATATCATTTTAAAGCTGAGAATCTACTTTTTAGAATCAGACTCGACTATAACAAAACCGTCATATCCGGCGACTTTTTTTTGTGTGGCTTCATGGTGCCTGGTCATATGTGATAATTTAGTCTAATCTCCCTGGGTATCCTTATTAGTACCGGTAATAATATTGCTCTTCCTTAATGAGCTGGAGGATAAATGTACAATATTGTCTTTAAAAAATTCATGATTTCTTCATCACCATATTTCTTAATATAAATACTGCAATTACAGCATATGTCAGGAATTCAATGGTTTCAATTGATGTTATAAACGCCCTCTCCAGAAATTAATCTTCTGAAACCTCGTTTAATAGGCAACATTATTTTGATCATACCACATACATGTCAACACGAATTGATATCGCATAATGAGCTTGTATGCCGTAGCCCCGCCTCTTAACAACATAGTATAAATGCTGTACACGTCTGCTAAAGTAATTAAGTTTTGGGATAACGACAAAATGACTTCCATTATGAGCATAATATGGGAATCGAAGAGCCTTTCCTTTTACACATGAACATTTATGAGACAAAGGGCTTTTTATAACTTCCGTAATTTTGCGTGAACCAACCTAGATCATTAGATGTAGGTAGGGGTAAAGTACATTGAAGCCCCTCTAAAGAGTTGGAGCCCAAAAATTTGATGGCAAAATTTTACTAAAATTGTATCGTAATGTGAAAGAGGATGTCATTTAAGACACATTTCTGCAAGGATTTTCAAACCAAATGTGTTTGAAGTCAAATATTGATGAAAGAATACAAAATTTAGGTTTTCTGCAATCTGATATGTTTTCAAACTTCATTCTTGCACGAGTCATCTAAACTGAGTAATGTACCTCTCGATAAATGTCAAACACAGAATGTTGAGTATCTTATATTTGTTTGTTTCCGGCAATATTTTTATTTTACACTGCTGTTCTAGACCACACCTTTTTTAACAATTCTATCAAACAAATTGAGTTTTGCAGAATTTCAGTCATTTTAAATAAGATGCGCACAATCTTCCAATGATTAGAAGGGGAAAAAAATTACTCATGGTTTAAGTGATTCACTGATTCACACTTTCTTGGGCCAAGGGAAACCATACGTGTGTTCTAAAATGGGAAAGTTCCCTCTACTTGAGCACTTATCTCCTTTTCCCACCAAATCTTGTTTAATGCCATTGCCTCTCAACCTCATTATCAGATTTGCTGTAATCCGATATCGGTATAATGCTCAACGACTCAACACACAGCCCATCTTCAAGTGCAATGCCAGCATTTCAAAGCATTCCCTTTTATACTCCGAAAATTCACACATTTTTTTCTTCCTCTCTTAATCCTGTTTCGTGTGTTAAATCAATCAAGGTAGGAGATATATGAATAGATTTCCGATACGGCTTTTGTGAATATTATTCTTGGAGAAGCAGTGGTTCTAAATCAGAAATTGCCTGCTGAGAAATGAAAGAGCAATATTAACTGAATCATCTTTTCCTAGTATAGTTTGACCTGCGAGCTTTAAAAAAGGTATTGATCTTTATTTCTTTGGATATGAATATGAGTATACAGCACGACAGGATATAATAGTTTTTATCAAAAGTAAAGTATTCTCTTTGAGCTAGAAGGGTATTGAATAAAGTTATTGTGAATTTCCCCAAGGCATTCAAGCTCTCAACTTTCTTAGATGTTTACGTTACAATCTAAAAATAAGGTTTGGGTAAAAATTGCAAGACATGACACAAACCAACTTTTTAGTTATAATCATACCAAAATTCCATGACTTTGCTCAGTTTGTAGTAAAAGTTAATATCATGACTGGGCAAAACATGATCATAATCAGACACAAAATTGCCCCACATTATTTCCCTCTTGCCGAGCATTTTCTTCTTTACCCAACATCATGCTCCATCACAGAAGATGAAATCCAGAAGATGACTTTCAAAACCATCTTGCCGAGATCGCTTCACCAAGTTGAAGATCATCCCTGCGAAAAATGTTTAGAAATCGGCAAGATCAAAGTCAGGCTCCGTCTTCTGATTGCATGAGTCCTTCGTGAATGGATGACTCTGACTAATATTTAATTTCCCTTCTTTTTGGCCCTGAATGTTTGTTTTCTAATAAACACTCCATCACATGAGCAATGGAGAGCATCATGGGAAACTCACATGATTAAAATGCTCTCCTGTGATATATATCCATCCTAACATTGGCAGCCTAAAGCAGAGGAGTTTCATTCAAACCCACCCACCCTGGATAAACATGATTATCCCATTTTGCTTTGCTTGAAAATAATGAAATGTTTTCATTGATCTTTACCTATACAAACTCTGCGAGGGACTGATATTTTCACTTAGATTGTTACCTGGATATGTATGACGCTCACAATCTATATATTTGGGGATCTTCTAATAAAATTGACAAAAGACACAAATATACACAAACTTCAGGCTCTACCACATATAGTAGTACACTGTACATCAAGTATTTGAAAACCATTAGAAACCTATCTATGCTCAGATAAGCTCTTGAACTTGTGTCTAATCAGAATGCCCATAATTGGAACGACAAACATTGGATTTCATTTACAGGGTATAACTTCATTCCAGCCTTCAACTCAGAAAGTAAAAGATATAATATTTAATGCAAAATAATGCCGATTTTATTGTGTAAAATGTTCAATTTTATTGTGTATTTGTTTAATATTAGTTTGATATACATTTTTCTTTTAGATCTCATTGTCTCCTCTTTTGCTATATTAAGTGGGGAGTGAAAAAAGGCATTCCATCAAATTCAATCAAATTTTAATTTGTTTAATCTCTACCATAATAATAATTCGAGGAGTACATCCCAGAGCTAAAAAAGAAGAATTAAAATGTCCATTTCGGAAGAGCAAAGGGGAGATTATCATATCCAATAGACAAAACAGATTATCATTAATATCAAACTTTTATTTTTTTAAACTTGGACAAGAAAAATATCTTGCGGGCCTAGTGACTACACATCTTCCGGGCTAAACTTGATAGGTTAAGATTCCTTGAGAATAGAAGTCAAGGAGTATTGCCAAGTGAAATCATGGTCACTTGTTAAAGGGCACTTTAGATCTGTAGAATGGGGCATCTTGACCTTCCATCTTAAGGACTGTCTTAAACAGGAGTACATGGTGTTGTTCACACATGTATGTATCTCAACAATGATGAGAAGGGATTTATGGCGCATTTACACATATCTAAATCAGTTTTAAAGCATATTTTCATCCTAGTTGTGAAAGGACACTGTTGATCTGTAGAATGGGTAATCTTGACCTTCCATCTTAAACAGGAGTACATGGTGTTGTTCACACATATATGTATCTCAACAATGATAAAAGAGGATTTATGGCGCATTTACACATGTCTAAAACAGTTTTAATTTTCATCCTAGTTGTGAAAGGACACTGTTGATCTGTAGAATGGGTAATCTTGACCTTCCATCTTCAACAGGAGTACATGGTGTTGTTCACACATATATGTATCTCATTCTCAACAATGATAAAAGAGGATTTATGGTGCATTCACACATGTCTAAATCAGTTTTAAAGCATATTTTTAATGTAGTTTTTTGACTTAGTGTTACTGACACAGCAATAATTGTTGCAATATACAATTGACCTTGTAATTACTTCGTTCTGAAAATTAGGTGTATATAGTAGAGTTCACATATCTATCTCAACATAATCCTTATATATAGGTTGACCCGTTTTTGATAATGAAAAGTAAGAACTATGTGGGCCTTCATTCCATTCGGATGCAAGATTTTCATGTTGTATTAATTAGATAATGAGGAAACAGATAGGTCATAGCCAGATCCTAGAAATGAAATGAAATGGTGGGTTTGAACATGTCTGAATTAGCTTTCAAACTTCATTTTTAAATTTTAACAAGATCAGAAAGATTGCCCATGTTAGATTCTGTGTATTATTTGTGATCACCTTTTTCAAAGTTCATTACATTTAAATCTTCACTAGATTATTCTCAAACCTATTTCAGATTTCACTCAACCAATTTTCTGTAAAAAAAAAACCCTCATAGGTCTGACTAAGTCCTACCAATTTCCTCATTATCTGATTATTGCATTAATATGAATAACTTACAACATGGAAATCTTGCTTCCAAATTGGATGAAGGCCTTATGTATTACTTCAATATAATAAATTAGAACCACACATTAATATTTTCATTCATAAGGTTCATTCTATTACTCTATCAATACATTAATTTCATTCTATCACTTCCTTAATAATTTTAAACATACATGCATGTAAGGTTCATTCTATCACTCTATCAATACATTTATTTCATTCTATCACTTCATCGATCATTTCATCATTAATAATTCCTTAAATGACATGAATTACTTACAACATGAAGTCTTGCTCCCACAGTGGCTGGTTTCCCTTCACTGCTACAGTCGTAGACTTCACATTCTGGAGCTTGAGCGTCACGTAGGAATTGAACTTCTCTGCGGAAGAAGAATTAAAAAATGAGAAAGAAAATTAGTCTTAAAGTAGACACACAAAGAATCAAAAGTGTTTTGAATTGATGCAAAACTCATATCATTGCGAAGGGGAAGCCTTACTGACCAAATACAACAACTTTCCTCTTCAAAATATGTTTGGGGGCCCGCAGTAATCAACTCTCAAAAATGTTAGTTTTGAGATCCAGATTTTCTGCCTTCAGCAGTCCTTTGTACAACGTCAATATTTGTGACGTCACACACGGGACACGGCTGGCTAGATGAAGACTAATACACGCGCGACTCCGGTACTGAGCTGTTTGTCCAGTGTGTGGGGCGCTCGGGGGTCTAAGAAGGGTCTTGAAAAATTGCATTTTACACCTTTCCATGATATCTATATGATTTCTCAGCAAATTATTCGTGTTTTTCAATAGAAAATCTTCCCATCCATATGTAATTTGTTCCAATTATCAGTTGTAGTGAATTTTTCTTTGTGTAGCTCCTTTAAAGGGATTGGGTATTCTTTGTCCCATAATTATAAACCTTTAGGTCAGTTAGGAATCCCATGACTTTTACAAGCGGATTATCAAGATATTTATGAATGGATTTTGAAATTTAAAAAATTGTTTTCCCTAACAGTTTTAATGACAGTTGTTTTTTTTGGGGGGAAATGAGTATGGTAAAATTGGTCACTCAAAAAAAAAAAACTTTTTTGAAGCACTTCATGATCATTTTGAAGCGCAATTCGTTTAGGGCTTCAACATTACACCATATCACAGACACTGATGACACGTAGATTTGTAAAACTGGAAACGTTGTTAAACAATGCCTTTAATATCGTTTACATCTATGTCAGCCACTGCATAGATGCAAAATGATGATGATGCTTTTGCAGTAGTTACTCCAGATTTTCATAATCATGATCACATAGACTTTCAAGAAATCAACGTAAAGCTTTTTCAATGTCCCTGTCCGTCACCTTTATGCCCGCCCCCCCCCCCCCCCATTTAGGGTACGCGTATGCTTGTTCCCTCTTTTTTTAAGCACCCCCTATCTGAGTACTGCCAACATTTCTGAACCCCCCTTTCGCAGGCTTTCCGCTGGCTTTTCCTGCCTTGGAGACCGCCCTCAATTCTGAAAAATGCTCCATGTACCCCCCTAAATTCGGAATAATTTCTCAGGAGTCCAAAGAGATGAGAGAAAAAAGAAAAAACACCCCCTTTTTAAAGAAATCTCTGGTGAAAAGTCAAATACACCCCCTTTTTTTACAATTCTCGAGCCGGACTTTGTCGCACGAAAAGTACCCCTTTACCTGACATTTTGGTAACACGCATGCGGACATTCCGACCCCGGAGTGGGGGAGCCGGGCCTTTATGAGATGTGCGAGTGCAACAGTGAAATGTTACATAATGATAACCCATGAATAATCTTTATAGTTGATAGATTTGAGTCTGAAATTGCCCTTGAGATGACTTCCTGAATTGCTTTGCACATGTTCAAATATTCAGATCATTGATATAAGCCCTGTGCTGTATTTCTGATTTGGGTGCATGCGTGGTTAAAGTCTAACTCGTGATTAAGAATTCCATCTGTTCCTACGTATAACACGTGACTCAGATGTACAGTCAACAACTAAATTATTCATAGCCCTTGTAACTCAAGAATGAAAGATGGACTGGTTGAATTAGGGTCTTTGTTGAATACTTTTTATTTAAGCTTTAATATGTCACATTCTCAAGAAACATCAATCAAGACAAATCAATTTTCACATAATTAAAAAATCACAAAACCCTGATAAGGGTATGAATAATTCATTTGTTAACTGTACATTAAAAATCTCTTTCCATCCTAATTTTTACCATCTTGCAAACCAAAAACACATCCCACATCATTATTCTAGTAAGAGTGTAAAGAAGTCTACGGAGGAAATGCAGGGATGATGGGAGACAATCCCTGTGACGTCTAGTCAACCAAAATAGGACTAAAATCCCCTCAAGACTGTGGGAATATACTTTTAAAGTACATGCAATTTCTCTTTCCACCATAATTCCAACCGTGTTGCAAACCAAAAACATATCCCGCATCATTATTCTAGCAAAATGGTAAAGAAGTCTATGGAGGAAATGCAGGGATGATCGGAGAATCCCTGCAACGTCTAGTCAACCAAAATAGGACAAAATCCCCTCAAGACTGTGGGAATATACTTTTAAAATACATGCAATTTCTCTTTCCACCATAATTCCAACCATGTTGCAAACCAATAGCACATCCCACATCATTATTCTAGCAAAATGGTAAAGAAATATGGGAGACATGCAGGGGTGAACGGAGACAATCCCTGCGACGTCTAGTCAACCAAAATAGGACAAAAATCCCCTCAAGACGGGAGGATATTGGATGGAAGTAAGGTCAAGGAAAGCAAAGATCTTGGTCGGATGACTGCCTTGTTATCTACTTGAATGCAGTCAATCCTCCAAACCAGGGTTGGAGTAAGGTATGGCTTCATTATGTCGCATCATCTTAGGAAAATTATCGCTCATATCTGAGAGGCCCACATACCTACTCAACTGTACTTTTAAAGTCACCTGTTCGCATCAAGGGAATTTCATGCAAAACTTCATATTGAAATGACATACATGTATTACAGAATAATCGTATAGCAAAGGGGCATGTACATTCAAGAAAAAGTATTGTTTCAAGAAACATCAAATAAATAAAAAAATAGTTTTGAAGAGGTCAGCTGATGTAACGGCTAGCCAAACATCAGAGCATGCATGCTAACAATCGATAAGCTACGCTCAGTTAGGCCTATAAGTTTTTTTGTTCGATACAACATTCATATTAGAAGAAGACCCTCATTAGTTATTGAGTTTATATTTGAAATGATTCTCATACCTCTGTTCCACTAATTGATGTTTTATCATACAACATTCACAAAAAAACAAAAAAATAGGATTACTATAGCTACATGTATATGAAAACTGTACAGCTATACGATATTTTCTGCAAGTCCGAAAGGGGTGATGAGAGGCCCATACTTGCTGGACTGTACTTATCACTTGAAGGGCATAAGAATTATGACTACCGGTTTACCACCGCTGTTGTGAGTAGATCAATGTTGTATCCATGTATCGTTGTCATTTTGAAACACATTATCATGTCTGTGTCAGTATGCTATGTTCGGGGTGAAATCTTGCTGTGGTTCTGTCTCTGTACATGTTAGTACGTAACTCTCCGTTATAGGAAAGGCAATTGTGCAATGAACTGCAATTCCTTAAAGTGCATATGAGTGCAACCGTGATGCCGACAAAGTTGACATCTGGAAAGTATCAATTTATGAACAAATGAGCAATTGCATGAGCATGGCATATTAGCTATATTACCACTGTGCATGTACATCTGCAACTTATGAACTTGATTTATAAGTCACATGTACATTACATCTGGCATAAGACCAATATACAGAAAAATTGATGATTATTGGGTTTGCAAAACATGAAAATCCTGGGGGAAATCAATATTTTTGTAATCTAATAATACAAATATTGTGTAAAAATTGTGTTGGCAAAATTTTGAATTAAAAAATAATGGTGAAAAGTCTCAAGCACACAGATCATCTTGAAACTACGCGTGTAAATAGAGAAATATTGGCATCTACTGCCTAATAATTAGCAATCAGAGCAAATCTGTATATTTTTCAACACTCCAATCTAACAAAGATATGAAGATATTCAGACCCTTTTTTTAAACATTATTGCTCTACTATTTACAAAATAGGCCTAAATATTTCAAAATATGTTTCTTTCTCTGTGAAGTGTTTGGACTTACATGTACAGGTACTTATAATTCAAATGAATATAAGTTCAAGAGCCAATTGATATTTCCAGTACTGTGATTTTTGCGACTCTTCTTCCACAACATATAACCATGACAAAATAGATGTAGATGTAGATGTAGAGTGCATAGATCTGCATCATAATCTCAGCTTTGTTTGTTGATGATATCATAAGATCATATTGAAAAATCATTGACAAAAATAAGAAAGTTGTAAACATCACTTACGTCAACATTTCAGTCATAAATACTGAATTCCTTGATAGCTTGGACAAATTTTCAAAATGTATTGCTCTATGAAATATAAGGACTTTTACAAGGTGAGGCAGAATCGAGGCAATTTATGATGAAAATTTATGTCTAGAATTGAGGGAAATTTACTGAATATTGAATTTCTTGGAAAATAATATGTACTGAGGAAAGATGGTTCACATAAGTAATTCATTGCTTGTTGATTAGAATAATCACAATCTCTTTTACTTTATCCACTTTCTGAAAGTACACACCGGTAGTACATATGGAGACATAAGGCCCGCATATTTTGCCATGTATACTTTCCAAATATTGAATATCATCACCATAATCACCACCATCATCATCATCATCATCATCAAAAGATCATTTCTAGATAATGATTGTAGCTTAGGTAATCACCCTATTATCATGATGATGTTACTCTAAAAGCAGTTTCATATCCATTATCCTCCAGTTAACCGAGTTTTGTGTATGCTTAAGAGCAAGCCCACATAATGCATTTAAATTACCATATTAGTCCGAAGTAGCTCTACGTGCCTCGATTTTAATGGCTTTGTGCTCAACGTATCGTCTACTGAGAATCGTAAGGGCGTTAACCCAATGCAAATGACCTTTTTGCCTGTAGAGATTCAGAAGAGTATTGTCCTACACAAATATGTGAAGTTAATGCCATTCTAGTTCCCAGAAGATGATATACAATCTTTCCCAAATGACACATAAAATCGCATTAGAATAATCTCTTTTAGTGATCCAACCTCTTATTATTTCCTCTATCTATGATATTTTGTCTTATTATGAAATGATTGACTTTAACAAAATGAGCTGGGGACATGATTTCAAATGAGGAGACAGATGCAAATGAACACTACCATTCATGAGATTTCCAGGACAACTGTAATTGCAATGGATTCCACATAACGAGACAAATCAGGAGCAACCCCAAAAAGGCAATGATTTATCTAAGCTATTGTCTCTCATGAGTGAGATTCTGAGTATCCCTGATTTGGACATTAAAAGAGAAGGTAGAGTGCTGGTAAGGGGTTATAATTTGATAACGAGCATTTTTCAAATTTTTGATTCATATGTCAGGTATTCCCATTTGAAATCTAATGATATGCTTTAATGGCCTAAATCAATCTGAATTTCACATTGGTAAGTACAAGAAATAGACTTTTCCTTGAATCTGCTTTGGCTCATGTTGGATTTAAATTCACACTCGCTTCAAAGAGATTGATTTCTGGGTGTGTAAAAGGGGGGGGGGTGCCTGGAGCAAGAGGTAGGGGGGCCTTCCCATAGTGTAGATGCATGCATGGACAGAATGTTGCAGCATTCTGAATAACAGTGCTGGGAGGTTCAAACTAGCATTAATTTGCTCCATTCAAAAATCTTCTAGGAACAAACCTATACTTGGGCCTACAGGTCTTTCAGGTTGATCATAATAAATTATTCTAAAAGGTGAAGACAATCATATTTCAGGTAGGTGCCCCCCCCCCCCTTAAATAAATCCTGGATTGACCCCTGAATGACAGCATGCAAATCATGCGCACATTCTCCCCACAGGCGGCAGCTTCAATCTGCAAATCATGGAGTAATCAAAAGTATCCACTTTAATTAGTCAAATAGAGAGAATTCACTTCAATGGTAGCTAGCGGCCCGATGAGATCTCAAGTATATGCTGCCTAATAATTGCGAGCAAACTTTCATTAGTGTAATTGCTTATAATGAATGACCTGGAGCTCACTTAACAATCTACAAAATTGCATGAATAGTCAATAGTTTATTGTATTTGAAAAATAAAAAGATTGCAAAACTACAAAATGCTAATGTTTGAAAAGCTATTTGGATAGTGTAGTCCCAGATGTACGGATACTAAGAACGTGATCGCACAGACTTTGAACTTTCAACTCAAGGGCGATTTCTATACCAAGTGTAATATGTTCAAATTGTGTAACTCATCATTGGAATGTTTGCGTATTTCAATAGGTCAAATTGCTTTTAAAGGGATAGTCCACCCCAGGATTTTCTTTAGCTGACGATATAGACCTAATAATACCATGAAGAATGATACAAGTCTCATTAAAATCCATGATCACATAACGAAGATATATCGACTTTTTTATTGAAAATCAGCCGCCCCCCAAATGCAAATGCGTTACATGGGCATGAAACGATTGTGACGTATGTTGCGAGCTGCCTTCTTATTTCGGAGACATTCACTTTCGCTTTCACTTTCATTCATGATTCGTCGTGTCAGTGCGATAACAGTGTACCGCGAGCGAAAGAGAATGTCTGCGAAATAAGAAGGCAGCTCGCAACATACGTCACAATTTCGATACTATCGGTTATTTTTTGGCGATCGTTTTTTGCCCATGTAACGCATTTGCATTTGGGGGGCGGCTGATTTTCGATAAAAAAGTTGATATATCTTCGTTATGTGATCATGGATTTTAATGAGACTTGTATCATTCTTCATGGTATTATTAGGTCTATATCGTCAGCTAAAGAAAATCCTGGGGTGGACTATCCCTTTAATACACAAATTTGTCTATACAAGTCTTCTTTGCGATAATTTCCAATGCTCTTTCCATTTAGTTCTGGACAATATTTTCGGTTATCTCCTATTATGTTCATGTATGTAAACTGTGATTTTGCAATGTTACAATCTCTTCAAAAAAGATATATGAATTATGAATAGCAGGAGTTGATGATAATTTATCTTTTTTTTAATATTCAATTTACAATACTTTGAATACATTTATATACCTCTTAAATATGAGATACACGCCTTAATTGAGTATTGGGTAATTTTAATCACAGGGAGGTCCTTTTAATGCAAGATTTGAGAGCAGAGTTGGAAATAAATTGAACAATCGGCGTCACATTCTGATATATTATTGATTAAAATGAGGAAAAGCATGACGTTGCGAGTCAAGGAATCATGGAATTTTTTTAACAACAGGAAATTGACCATTTTGTGCTCGACTGAGTGAAATCAATGCAACTTACCTCAAGCCAGCTGTTTTAAATCTGCTAAGACCCATGAAAATTGTTCCGAGTTCTACATAATTGTATACAATTTTATGACGCACATGTATATCTCAAACAATCTGTCCATACAATTCCTTCCACAAAAATAAGGAACTATGATTTTGATTTTTATCTATAATATGATAAACGCTTGAAAATTGTTACAACTTCTACATAATTTTTTTCTACATAGTTGTATAAAATTTGTGTGACGCACATGTATATCTCTATCAATCTGACCAATTCCTTCAACAACAAAACAAAAAGGAAACTATGGTTTTTATTTTTATATATGATATGACTGCCACTGCTTTTTTTTTGTAATCAACCTTACTAAGGCAATTTCAATAGCCTTGTGCGTCATCTATTGAAGTGGGCAAATTTGACAATGAGGTATTACATAATACTAACTTGATTTCTATTATTGAAATTACCTTTGATTTGATTTTTTTTTGGAAAAATAGTTGTGATTGTGTTCTGTGTTGGGTTCTATTTAACAGATATCTTCAATATGAGTGAACCATCACAGCAGAAACAGGAAGGGATTAACTCTATTTCTTTTTAGGAAGATATATATTTTATTAGAAGTATAAGAGCATACTCAGAAGTTTGACAGGAATAGACAAGAATTGATCATTTGCTTTCACAGGAGATATACTATTGATGCTAAATATTCTAATCACAGAGTCGTTCATTTTTTTGCGGTCAGACAGGAATTGAATCTATTTCTTTCGAGGGCATATGAATTAGTTTTGCTCGATTTGGACAGTTAACGCGACGTAGAAAATAACAGCACTTAACACTGTGCGGAGTCAAACGCAGATTTTACTGATACGCGCTGGGTACGCGTCGCACAGGAGCGTTGCTGAACAAACGTACATTGGACTTATCCATTATAGAAAATGGGGGTGTATGATGTTAGGCTCATAAGCCTAGCTGTTTTCAGTAGAAATTGGGACTCGGATCGTTAAATAAAATATATTAATTTGTTAAAATTAGAGTGCACTCAGTGTCACGGGTCTCCTAAACATAAGAGAACGTTGTATGTATTCTGCCGTGGCACACACACACAGGCCCTATACGCCCCAACGCATCACACACACAGTAGGCCTGTAACAACACACACGGCATATTAAGCGCATACAATGGCAATACAGTGCGCGTAGTATACTGTGTACACTGCATGTACAGTCGAGTCATACACGCGTATATACCCTTAATGTAGAATGGATACAGTCCGGAATCCTGTTACTCAACAAAAATCTCTTAATCATGGCTATACATACCTATAAATACATCTTAATTTCACTAATTTTGAAAATGTATTGTTATTTATGATATGGAAAGATTTGTTCGTATATAATTATTTTATAGTTTGGTTATATTCATTTAACTCATAGATATGAATAAGTGGCATTGTGTTACCATTAAAGGTCATGCTCAATTAGACATCAGCGTTGTAAGAGCGAGCAATACATAGCTATTGTACACGTTGCATCGACTCAAGAAAGCCACTTTAGGTTGTATTTTCTTACAGACATAACAATTTGTCAAGTCATTTTGACGGACCTATTTTTCAACCAATCATAATAAATTTAATATATTTTGAAAGCTGAGGAAATGACCTGTGTTCTCGACATGGTATATAATTTGTAGCTTATACCGTTCGCGCGTTAGTCCAATGGAAAAGTCACACAGGGGGCGTGGACAAGCACATTTCTTCTAAATTACGCTTAAATCTCTTCCAAATTCTACCCATAAGTGTTTTGAAATCTTAAAAATGACGGAATTATCTATTTTCGAAAATTATTAAAAGTTACATGATTAAAAAGAGGAAATATCAGGCATTTAATAGATGTTGGTATCTATTTCGGACAGCCTCCACAACTAATGCTAAACCTATCAAACCCGGCCAAAGTACGATTTTTCTGATTCCTTCCCATGCCTTTATAACGGGCGCTGAAAATCTCTTTCTTTAGTGCGGACGGGTGAACGCTTAACTGTCCCATGAAATTCATATGAGATATTCTTCTTAATTAGAATTATTAAGAGCATACAGTCATGACTTTTGCAAAAACATTTACTGGAGATGTTTTTCCTCATGGACTTGTTATTAAGCAAAGTCACAAATACTGGAAACAGTCATAAGCTTGAAAGAAAAAAATACAGGAATTTATCATTTTTCTTTACAGGATATGTATTAAAAGCACTACAGGCATATGTTCTTTTATGGCAGACACTGAAAGGAGATGAATCTATTTCTTTAATAGGAGATATTCTTCATAATTGGACAAAATGACAGTGATGGTAATGAATTTTGCACAAACAAAAACAAAACACAAAACAAAGACACTGAGTGATTTCAAGTTGGGTGTTTAAGGCTGGTGTTAGTGTTTAATAAACACTAACACCAGCCTTAAACACCGAAATGGAAATCAGCTGGTGTTAAGGCTTTGACCTCTGAATATTGTCAACTTCCAGTAGCTAGTGTTATCGATTTTGCAAAATTGTCGTCTGCTGAACCGACCTTTGTGGCGGGTGTTAATATTTTACGTACAAATGTCATATTCACTAACACTAGCCCCTAGGGATTAAGCAAATGTTGATTTCCAGTTCGGTGTTAGTGTTGTATCCGCACACAGTCAACGCACGAACGACGCCAATTTATTGTCTGACGATCAAATAAAAATATGTGAAACAGGTAATTCATATATTCTTATGTGTAAAATGAGTCATTTTATAAGACCAGAGAAATAGGTGTAAATTTATTCTGTACTTTTCACGATATCTTTAGTTTTGATGTACTATTTTTAAATCATCGTCGTGAAATCAAGTATGTGTGACGTCACAGCTGGTGTTAAGCTATCGATTTTTATATCGGTATCGGGCTCTTAATTTCATCAGTAAATTTTCTGCTCGATTTAAGAGCTCTTGACTGCTCTAAACACTAACACTAACACTAACACCCAACTTGAAATCACTCATTGTATTCTTCATAATCAGAGACGTTACAATGACGCAGTCATGGCGCAGTATTCCTTTAAAGGAGATACCGTATATAACGGTGTATAAACCGCACTTTTTTCGCCGCCGAAAAATTTTCAAAGTCGGGGGTGCGGTTTATACACGGTACACCAAAAAAAAAAAAAAAAAAAAAATGTCTCCCGGCTCGGTAATCGGTGTGTTGACTCACCACTCGGAAACTAGAACAACACTCAAATTTGTCTGTCATCTTGGTTTGAAAGTAATCTTTCTGATAGAACTCAATATGTAGTTTATAATAATAATTCCTCCAATTTTTTTTCTATTACATGGTGTACCACAAGGTTCTATCCTAGGTCCCTACTGTTTTTTAATTTACAGTACCGTAATGATCTTACACACAAAAAAAAAAAATCTCGGCAAAAAAAAAAAAAAAAAAAAAAAAAAGTTTGTTTTTTTTTTTTTTTTTTTTTTTAAGGGCGAAAAAGAGGGGTGCGGTTAATACACGAGGGCGGTTTATACAACGTTATTTACGGTACATGTATATAAGAAATTGTCAGCTCAAAGTCATCAGTTTAGCAGAAAAATGAGAGGATTCAATCATTTCTTTTGTGGGAGAAATACTGATTATGTTCGAAGTACAGAGTCATTCGTTTGAAAGAAAAAGACAGGGATTGTATCTATTGTTATCAAGAAAGATATTTTTCTTATTATGTGGAGATACTGTGAGCACACATGTATGAGTTTGGCCCAAAAAAAAGGAAACATTTAATCTGTTTCTTTTATCTCTTGGGAGATCTTCTTCGTTAGGGATTCATAAGCACAAAGTCACAAGTCTAGCTGAAACAGATATGAATTTCCATTATGGGAGATATCCTAGTAACATTATTGAACATGCTGAACATGCTGAGCACACAGTCATGAGTTTGGCAGACACAGACAGGAATCAAATTTATTTATTTCTAGGGAAATATTCATCTTAACTAGAAATGTTATGAGCACACTTTCATGTTATAAATTCATATCTATTCTTTTACTGGTAACAAATTGGACATTCTGATCACACAGTCACAGGTTTGGTAGAAACACAGACAGGAATTTAATCTATTTCTTTCAAGAAAGATAGTCATCTTGACTAGAAATGTTATGAGCACATGCACTGACATGTTACAAAGTCATATATATTCCCTCTCTCATGAAGATGTACATGTACTTCATTAGGGATTCATAAGTGCACAATCACGAGGTTGGCAGAAAAAGACAGGAATTGATAATTTTCTTTTGACAGGAGATATATATTGTTAATATTCTGAGCACATGGTCATGAGTTTTGCAGAAGCAGAAAGCAATTGAATATATCTCTCTTTCAAGGGTGGCATTCTAAGGTAGGAATTTATACGTTCATAATCATGAGTGTTGCACACAAAAAACGTCTAGACATTTATTCTACTATAGTACTCTCTTGTAGGAGATATTCTTTATTGGGGATTCATAAGCACACAGTTGTAAGTTTGGAAGTAAAAGGCAAGAATTATAAAAAAATTTGAACAGGAGATATCAAACATTCATGTGCTGTCGGTTTCAGTTAGGCAGACAAAAACAGGAATTTAATTGATTTATTTCAAGGTAAATGTCCTTAAACCATTGCCTACTGAAACCTGGTGGTCCCTGTAAATAAGTCTATGAGAATTAGAGAATTTAGTAGCAAATGGGTTAACTGGGAAAATTATCAGCACAATCATGCAGACACCATATTGTTCATCAAAGGCAAGGTAACCCAAAATGTTAGTCCAGACCCCAAATAATTTTTTTGCTGCATAGGGCTGATGCATGCAAACTCTGTCCCTATCCTATAAAGATATGTGATTGATCCGAATCAATCGCAAGTCCCCTAAACAATCCCAAGTTACAGTCTCCTATCTCTTGTGTACATGGTTACAATTAATTTAAATTGCAAATAAATTGCGATTAATTGCAACTGTTTGTAAGATGGGCCCCGGACCCCTTTCCAAAGAAAGTTAGTGCGCACAGAGCCCTGCATAAGGGATATTACAAGGGAAGTGATGAGTTAGGCTGAAACAAGCAGGAATTGATAAATTCCTTTCAAAAGAGATACGTCAGAAACATTACAACTGCATTGTTACGAGTTGGCAGAAACCTACAGGAATTAATTTAATCTATTTTCATCATTTAAGGTAGATATTCTTCTCACTTGATAACATTGCAAGCAAACAGTCGTAACGCTGGCAATGACTGTCAACAGATCAATCAAGATCAATACATTCAAAACTTCTCTTTAATTTCATTTTCATTGACGCATTTATGGCCCAATGTTTGCTGTGTGAATTGATTTTGAAATTGATGTCGAAATTGCCTCATATTTTATTAATGTTTGTCTCAGTCCCCCAGCATCCAGTGTTCAATAAGCACAGCTTTATTAAGCTCCCGTTCGTTCCAGACAAGAAATGATTTTTGCCTTAGAGACCTCAACCCAAGGATCATTATTACCCAGGAATGTATAAACCAAACAATGAAGAAAAAAAACATTAAAGAGTAAAAAGAAAAAGAGGTGAATTAAGAGAGGGAGTATAAAATCAATTTTAGTGGTGCCACAGCTCCTTTCAAATATTTGATTATCTCAGGCAAAGCCTGCAGGACAACATGAGTTAACTTTGCATTTCTCCATTGGCATGACTTGAATGTCACGGCGCTAGCTTGCACAAAGAGGACTGCATCTCCCTTCTTCTTTCCCCCTCTTTAAACAAAATGAAATTTAATTTTGATTTACACTTTTTGTCTTCTTTCACTTTGGGAGCATTTCATCCTCTTATTTTGCTTTTGTTTTCACACATAAACCTACTTGGCAACGCCATGTGGCAAATCAATTTTTATTGGGTATTAATCAACCCCTCTAAGGCTGCAATTTGAGAAAAATATCTCAAACATTCTCTAAGAATTTGCTTTGCTTGTATGTTGAGAATTTAGAAAAACAAAATCTATTTTGAAAGATGGAGGCCCAAAGATATCTGAGTAGAGTTTAAATAAAAGGATGTTACTTATCTCTTTAACAGTTAAAATCTATTGTATCTTCCCTAAATTTATATGTCCTTCATAATCAATCAATAATACTTTTTCAATTAATAGTTACTTACAATATATTATATGTTACAAGTTTTAGTATAATAGAATTAATTGTTTTTATAATTAATTGTAACTTCTTTTATGCTATGGGCCCCAGTAATCATGAGATTAATAAAATATTTAAAAATCCAATTAAAACTACAGTATATGTCAAACGCAGGAATACAAAGAAATAGTATCTGCCCTAATTATCTGCCCTAAATATATTCTCTCTGCCTGACTGCCTTTCTATTTCTCCCTCCCTTTCTCCCTAATAAATTTGTCAGTTTTCCCTCTAACACTCACTTTCTCTCTCTTGCTCTTCTACATCTCATTTCCTACCCATCTTTTGCCCCCCCCCCCCCTCTCTCTCTCTCTCTCTCTCTCTCTCTCTGTCTGTCTCTCACTCACTTTCTCTCTCTTGCTCTCCCACATCTCATTTCCAACCCATCTCTCGCGCCCCCTCCCCTTCTCCTCCCTCCTCTCTCTCTCTCTCCCTCTCTCTCTCCCTCTCTCTCCCTCTCTCTCCCTCTCTCTCCCTCTCTCTCTCTCTCCCTCTCTCTCTCCCTCTCTCTCTCCCTCTCTCTCCCTCTCTCTCCCTCCCTCCATCTATCTCTTCCTCTGTACCTTCCATCCTTCACTTCACTGCATCTCTCCTCCTCATGCCCTCCGGTAGCTTATTGCATCCTGATAATGTCCAATTCACTCCATCCCGGTCGTGCACAAGAAGCGGCCAAAAACGCACGCTGTGTATTCACCTGCTTTAATTGAAGGAAAACCTCTCGGAAATTCGGTCAGCTTGGCGCATTCTACAAGGTTACGCCCTCGCTGGCAAAACATGAATGTTGCACGGCCCCGCTCTTTTCCATCTCAATTTGTGTCACACTTGCAATATTTAAATTGCTGTGTGACGCCCAACAGCAAAAGTCTTTCCGTTTTCCAATATTAAAGGCGACACAAGTGCTAATTCTGGTGGGAGAGAAGTCAAAGTGCAGACATGCACTTTTAGCAAGACTTCAACCAGTAACGATAACACCACCCGCCTCCTCATAATTTCATTTGAGAACCGGTTAGGTCAAGAGAACATAACGATGTTAAGAGTATTCTTGTAATAACGAGTCGTTGGTCTTTTATTGCAGTTACTGTCGCATTCAAATCAGAGAAAAGTCTAAATTTCTTTTATGTCTGTTAATTGCAGCATCAAAACTTGAGAACTAAACTTATCATGACTGGTATTCGTTAAAAATATATCAACACTTCATTAATTGCACTAGAAAAATAATGGAGATAATAACTATAAATAAGTGTCTTTCCAGTTACAATTAAGGAACTGATGAAAATGCCTTACAGCATATATATTGGACATAGTTATGATTCTGCACTAATGATGCACTCATGAATTTAATGAGCAACATTCCAGCCAGTTGTCATTTTACTGATTCACACAGCCTATCAAACCAAAATGACATTTGCATCTTTCTATAAGTAAAAGATTGACAAGTGGATGGACAGAACTGAGAAACGATATAAATGAATGTCTCGTTTACGGACACAGGTGCCCTGCCAAGTCTGGTTCCCAAGATCATTGCATTGATACCCCTATTCTAGTGATTAAACCACTGGACTGTGGCATCTCTACTCTGCTTGAATGTTCTATTAATGACTAAAAACAAAGTAAAAACATAATTTCCAAGGAAGAAGTTAGAGTTTCAGGATTACATATATTTGTTTGTTTTTGTTCACATAGTTTTTCAAGGCAAAATATTTTGAATAAAGACTTTTTCAGATACGATGCGGTATACCGCCACAAAAAGTTTGCCATTTTATTTTTCTAACATGTAAATGGATGGCAACTGCATGAAACAAAGGTCCTGCGTTTATTCACCGAGCACTGTGTCAACAGATACCACAATGTGAATCATATTACAACCTGCGTCATCATTAAAATAAAAATCATGGTTTTGCTGCATCATATTTGAACGCGTCATATCTGTATGTCAAAACAACAATTAAAATGCACTTCCTGATTTTTGACACTTGTACCATTTCTTAATCCAGCCTATACATACCCGATGAATGTGGCATGTGGCAAATTTGGTTTATATTATTGATTGATAATTTTGTCTTAAGGCCACATTATATATTTTCAGATCAATTATCATTAATAGTCACAACCAGCTCTCCAACATTTTGCAATCAATGGGCTTAAAACAATCCAATTTTCTGATAAACTATTGCACAATAATTATTGTAATTTTTCAAATTCTTTTAAAGATAGCTTCTTCGCCTGCATTCACTTAAATCACAATCAAGGACATATTCATGTTTATTTTGAGGAAAATTCATTAACATTGCATGAATTCTACAGTAATCTATATGAAAAATAAGTTTACATGAGAATTTCAAAAATATTTGCTATGCTACATATTGGATCTGAACACCTGGTATGTTTGTGATCATCCTTCAAACTGCTGTCATCGCGGAGAGACTGAGGTAGAAAGCGCAATAGGATATGGTATTTGCGGAAAACACAATTTTCGAGAGAATCTCGATGTCACACATTTTTTCCCCCAATGCAATTATTGATAGGAGATCCTGTGTTTATACATCATCCGTCATCTAGTATTGGATTGAACTCTCTTTGATATCTGTACAGGATGCATGTTGGTGACGTCATGCATGCCTACATAAACACAGCTCATTGCCAGCCAAACAAAATGCCATGATGGCTGGCCGGGCACTCGCCTTTCCCCCGTTTCATCTCATAATGCATGTATCCTCTGTCTTTTCTTATTTGTTTTTCATTTATTTACCATTTCCCTTGCTAATGTCTTTACCGGTACATGCATCAAAATGGCTCTTGTTTCCAATCCGTTTTGTTTCACCCCTGGTAATTTTTTTCTCTCTTTTTGTTTCTTTTGTCAAAGCAAACTATCATTTCTTTTCAGTGAATTAGGCTTTTCTAAAATTTACTCTGTATCAGCCATGACACAAATTTTTCATTTTCCCCTGTTAATTTTTCCTTTATTTCAATGAAACTTAACATGATTGTTCAATAAATGGATAAAAAATAATACAGAGTGAACAAGTCTTACATGTTCTTTGAGCATATTGTTTGTTTGGAGACAGAAGGGTGCATGTTTAACTCATATAAATACAGAGTTAACACCCTTCTGGCTCTGAACAGACAATAATATTGTCTGGCGCTATGCCTGGCAATGTCTCCCAGCTCAGTAATCGGTGTGTTGACTCACCACTCGGAAACTAGAACACTCAAATTTGTTTGTCATCTTGGTTTGCAAGTAATCTTTCTGATAGATCTCAATAAGTAGTTTATAATAATAATTCCTCCAATTTTTCTTCTATTGCATGGTGTACCTCAAGGTTCTATCCTAGGTCCCCTACTGTTTTTTAATTTACATCAATGATCTTACATCTTTTTCTTTTTTTAAAGGGCGAAAAAGAGGGGTGCGGTTAATACACGAGGGCGGTTTATACAACGTTGATTACGGTAAGTGTGTTGAATTCTATCCTTTAACTTGAAGTTCACAGATCTCAACAGATGATTTGGCTATTAAAAACAATACAATTGTTAACTAACTAACACCTTGAATATTAAAGCCACACTGTACTACTTGTAGCTACTTGCTCCCTCTATATAGAAAACAATGCCTAATCAGTGACCATTGGTCCCCCATGATCCTCTTTTTCTCATGTTAATTGAGAGCTGAGTTAATGAGATAGCCACCTGTCAGTGACCACCCTGGGTGGTCTAATCCCTTCTGGCCAAACGAGTACAGACGGGCTTTAAATAAATGCTCTTGTGGCTCTCTGGTAACAATATACACTGCATGCATGCCATATCAGCTCATAAAACCTAGGGCGTACATCACCTACTTTGCCCGTTCAATCAACTATATTTGATTTGAATTTACTTGAGCATTCGTTTTAAGTCTCATATATTATTATCATCATTCAGCAGTCACTGTCTGTTTAATGGGGCATTTTAGTGACTCCCTAGATAGCAGTCAATATCAGACTGAACTACAAAAACTAACCCCAGCTCACTACCGTATATAGCTATATAAAGTGATCAAATAACCTCCTTTTTTCGTTTGGTTTGTTAGCACTTTGTTGAGTACTTAGCAACCGTTTTGTTTATTGTCTAAATGTACAAACATTTCTTTGGGCCTTAGGTACTGATAACTAGAATGTATTCCATGGTCTTTCCTATAAATGCAAAAGCTTGCCTAGTTTGTATTCATGCAGTATACCCATCCCTTACGTCTCTTTTATGAGCCTGATGAGGGAAAGAAGACATAAATTCAGTTGCTTCAAGGATAGAATCCATATAATAATCCACAGGGTAGCAATTGTCAACGGAATGGCTTTACATTTTGCCAGACAAGTACACGAGACTCTATTGTTATTAAAGAGTTTACATCAACTTCTTCGATCATCAATCATAGCATCATTTCTGGAAACTGAATCTCCAAGCACAACATTATTAAACACTCCAAACAACACTTTCTTGAATAATTATCACGTTATCTCGTGTACTTGAAGAATTGATCATGCTCAATTTCTTTTTTCCTTTTACGAATATATTAAATTATTAATCCTTGCTCTTTATGATGGAGAAGCATTTATCATGCTCAATTTCTTCTTTCCTTTTACGAATATATTTAATTATTATTCCTCGCTTTTTATGATGGAGAAGAATTGGCATGTCATGCACGATGTTCATCATGACTAATAAGTCCCTTGGGAATCCAAATGTTATTATCCTTTGCTTCTGGGAAAACTGAAAAATGCAATTTGATGGCAAATTTGACAAATAATGAGTAAGAGCAGAGCAGACGCCAGTCTCTCTTCCTCTCTTTCTCGTCTTGTTCTACGGAAGATAAGGTGCCAATTTGGAGATGATATCAAGGGCAGATCATGAGCCGCTATCTTGAGAACATATTTATTCTTCTCCTCTTGTATGCTGTAATCCTTGTAATGGACAAAGTGTAAACAATTTAGGATAAGAAGAGGCCGCCAAGCTACAGCCTAATTCCCACCAACCGACCGATCGTAAATAAACCATCGCTAAAAGTTCAATATCTCATTACAAATGCAAACTGTGTACCTGTCTATTACTTAAAGCCCAAATACATGTTTGGGTAATAATCACAATATATTTTACAGATATGTTGAAGTTGAATTGGCATTATAACAATCACAATTCTAAAGTGCTGTATTAAACATCACATTCCCCTGACTAAAGTTTGGTACAGAGTGAAGAGAAAATAATCTAGATCCCTGTTCATGATCTTATTATAAATCAACTATTTATCTTCTAATTATCTTGTTTTGTTTATAATTTATTTCTTTATTCACTTATTTTTCAGTCATTCTTTTTATGGTATTAAAAAATTCAAAGGAAACTGCTTTCTAGAATTGCCTATACCTAAAACAAAAGGGGGATTTTATTATGCCTTCTTTCACAAAAAAACTTGTGAGAGTCTCCATTTCCGTATTTCTCAATAAGTATCTACATGTAAGTTTTGGGCTCTAATGGATAATTCACCCGACTTGTAGATCACAATTTTTATTATTATTATTATTATTGTTATTATTACCATCATTATCATCATTATCATTTTTTATCATTATTTTCATCATTATCATTATTATTTTCATTATCCTTATCATTTTCATCATCATTATCCTTATCATTATCATCATTATTGCTATATAACTGATGTTTCATTGAAATTCAGGCAGATCATAACAAAATAATAACTGCTGGATGTCCGACTGGATACTTGATAATATCCATGGTCAATATTGACTCGTTGGCTGGAAAGGTCAGTTTCCTTGGAGTATTTAGGTCAATTAATAGAATAAGCAAACCGGATTGATATGGGAAGGCTTTTCGAGTTTTCGTGCTGAAATAAAAAGATTTCATATCCTTTAAGTTTTAATCACAGAATCACTACTATTTCCTTATATGTGAGATTGTTATTAAATTGTCATTTAATAGAATATGCTAACAAGATTGATCTTGGAAGGCTTTTCAAGTTTTCATGCTGGAATAAAATATGATTTCATATCCTTAAAGTTTTAGAGAATCACTGCTATTTCCTTATTTGTGAGATTGTTATTGATACCAGTAGACTATATGAAATCATATCCATTAAATCAGCTTTTCAAATCAATGCTTCCACGTTGCTTTCTTCTCTAAAAGAATCAAATGAGGTAAAATTTGTAAATATATTGAACATATATAATTATTATTCGTAATTATCTTTAATGTGTAATCTAAGTTTTTGTGACATTAATACAATGATGAACTAACGCGCATAGAGACCATGTAGGTATTTACTAAGCAATGTACTATTATAATTATTATTATTATTCTGTCTGTTCCTTCTTTTCTCTTTCATGTTTCTTTCTTGCTGTCTCTCTGTAATACTCCTATATATTTTAGATTTAACCTATGCAGTACCACCAAGTTTACAAAACATTACCATCAAAATCAAGTTAATGAAACAAACTTGACATTTACATTACAAATTATAGACCCTTTTGAATTTCAAGAAGAAATGCAAGGCTTTTGTTGTCCAAAAATTAGATGAATAATCAATATCTGGGCTGTTTGGAATTCAAACCACCTCTGGCCGCTAAGGAAAGGAACCATGTCCAACAAATTTCAACCATGGGTAGTACGTGTCAATGCTGACTTTACAAAATAAGGAGCCTACAAGTGTATGCCTTTAACTCTGAAGAAAAAAACTGGGGGGGGGGGGTTTCCATCAGAAATATTGCGCCATGCAGTGAATCATCATGACTTTCATATTTACAATCGCACGTTTGCCAATACTATGGTTCTATAGCTTAGCTTGATTAATGATACAACAGCACATTCATTAATGATTAGCAAAGCATACACGCGCTTGTATTTTCTCATCCGATCATATATTGATGAAGGAAAAATCAATGCTTTTTAATAAACATTTGAGCAACTCTGTGGGCAATTACATGAATCATCACATGGGTATATAATATTACTTATCTTAATTAGGAGCTTTTAAAATGGTGACTATTATCTACATGAGATTGGTCTACATTCATTTTCACAGGTGATAGTACCGGTAGTCATCAATAGATGTTCTGATGTCATAAATTGCATAAGCAGGTCTCTGTTTACCAAAACCCCATCGAGAAACTTAACTCTGTTTACGTCTCAATTAGGCTTAATAGTATCTTTGTTAAATTCTGAAGATCAGTAGCTGTTGCTAAGTCATAAATTGTGAAGCAGAGTTCTTTGGTAAAAAAGGGAGCATTTTTCGTTGCATATATATCTATGTTTACAATGTCAAAAATGAATTGATAAAGTGGACTATTTTGTTGCCAACTTTCAAGATTATCAATTTCCAGTTAACAACTACAATATTCATACCCTTACCAAGTTTTGTCATTTTTTTAAAGTACCAGTATGTGAAAAATAGATTTGTCCCGATTTATGTTTCTTGAGAATGTGAGATATTAAAGCTCACATCTAAAAGTATTCAATAGATTCCCTAATTCAACCAGTCCACCTTTAAGTCTTGGGTTACAAAGAAAAAACATCCAATTTACAAGGGGTATAAATGATTTGTTGTTAACTGTATATATTAAGAATATATTTTGCCTGCTGAAAATCAGGACGTTAACCCTCATTGAAGTGAATAGACAACCTTTTAGCTCTAACAGACACTACTAAATGCAGAATGACTTACCTGGTGGTCCATCCAGGTATGCGGCTTTAACTGTCGAAAGAAAAGAAAAAGAAAATTGATAAAAATATTAAGGTTTGTTATAGGCTGGAATTATAGTTATAGGCTGCATGAAACCACACAGAAAGACACTATACACAAAGGAAAAATGTTGTTATTGATGAATCAATAGTCGTTTTATAATATATTTCAAACACTACCATCTTCAAGACAATGAAGCTATCTGTTGAGAGTCAGAAGGGAATTAACTCTGTGTAAATGTTATGTGTTAATGTTGTTCTGACTTTAAAGGTAAAGACCAGTAATGGTCATGCGATTGCATTGTGAAAGAAACGTTGTGGAATCGATCAGAAAAGGTTGATCATCTAGCATCTAGCATCTGCAAGGTTCTGGAATCATCAAAATGATAAGAAATTTGGCCCATTCTTCGTAAAGTTACAAGCACTATACACAGAAAGATGTATATGGGACTACCCTATATCTCTCACACGACCACGAGAGAAACAAATTTACCAAATATATGAATTAGTAGGCGGTTTCCCGGCAAATTTGTTATCATCATGTATTAGTCAAAACATATTCTTTCACATGATTGGTAATGAGAGCTTCCATTTCATTTTTTGAAATTGGGGCGTTTCCAATACTGGTCTTTACCTTTAAACAGAAAAATTATAAAAAATACAGGGTTTATATACAGTCAGACCTGCTTTAGAGACTACATGTATATACCTTGATAGAAAAACCACTATAAAGACCACATCTTTGGTTTCCTCTTAGCAAGGTATCTCATTGAAACCTGTGTTGAAGGAACTAGTACATAACAACCACCTGTTCATAAAGATCAATTTTCTCGTCTCCATTGAGCGGTCATTGTAGACAGGTTTCACTGTGTGTTGATTGGCGTGATAGTACAAAATAATACAAGGAATGGATGCAGGTATAATACCTTTCATCTCAATGATGTTCAGGTGATAATCACTCAGTTTCCTACACCAACCAAACTTTCTTCAATTCAATCCTAAACCAAATACTATGTTGGAGCACCAGGAATGCCACAACGTGACATGTGTCCCATATAAATAAGAAGCCGCTATTATTATTCTACCTATAACCTATAACCCTATTTAAGTTAAACCCCATATTCTTCACAAAGTGAAATTTGGAGCAAAAATGTTCTGTCACTTGTACATTCCAAAGCTGTCTATATTGTATTATTTTCTGTTTGCAATACCCTAAATAGAGTTACAGATAATAAAAATACAACCTTTTCTCTTCTATAAAACCAAAACGTACATAAGCAACATCAGATGCGCTGCTTTAAAACAATTGTTGCTTATATCACGGCTTATGTATATAATCATGCATGTGTAGATGTTGTTTTGAAAATGAAATAGCATTCCCCAGTGTACTGCAAGATTACACATATATATCCGCCCTATCTCTTTTATGTCATCTTTCTTGTTCCTGGTCGTCATCGAAGCCTGGATGGATGCAAGCACGATACCTTTCATCTGAATAATTGAACACTCAATCTACACAGGGGCCACACCGAGGAAACCTTTACATTATGAATGATAATGCATGTACACTGAACGGGGCACACTCTGGCTAATTGCATTACTGCTCTACGTACCCTCTCTCTTTCCCCTGCTTCCTCCCTCAATCTATATCTCTTTATTTATCTCTTATGTCTCTCTCTGAACATATGCAACTCTATCTCACTCTTCCTCTCCGTTTTCTCCCGCTCTATCTCTTTTCTATCTCTCTTACAGGAATACACACAAACCTGTCTACTTTCACCAACTCTCTCTCCCTCTCTCTCTCTCTCTCTCTCTCTCTCTCTCTCTCTCTCTCTTCAGATAGATAACAACCTCCCTCTCTCCCAATCTATGTATCACTCTCTTCCTTTATATTGTATCCCTTTTCCTATAAACTCTCCATCTTCTGTTAGCTGCATAGTAATGTCTTGGTTAATACGTGTGTGCATAATAATCAACAACTACCGGTACTAAAATATATGCCTTTATTCTCTTTTTTAATTATGATGGCTGATGATTACTCCCCCTTTCTTCCTTCCTCCCCCTCCCCCTTCTTTCTCCTACCCCTCCTTCTTTCTAGACCTCCTCCCTCTCTTTCTCCCTTACTCCTCCCTCCCTTTCTCCCTTACTCCTTCCTCCCTCTTCCCTCCTCTCTCCCCTCCCTCCCTTTCTCCCTTAATCCTCCCTCCCTTTCTCCCTTACTCCTCCCTCCCTTCCTCCCTCTTCCCTCCTCCCTCCCCTCCCTCCCTTTCTCCCTTAATCCTCCCTCCCTTTCTCCCTTACTCCTCCCTCCCTTCCTCCCTCTTCCCTCCTCCCTCCCCTCCCTCCCTTTCTCCCTTACTCCTCCCTCCCTTCCTCCCTCTTCCCTCCTCCCTCCCCTCCCTCCCTTTCTCCCTTACTCCTCCCTCCCTTCCTCCCTCTTCCCTCCTCCCTCCCCTCCCTCCCTTTCTCCCTTACTCCTCCCTCCCTTCCTCCCTCTTCCCTCCTCCCTCCCCTCCCTCCCTTTCTCCCTTACTCCTCCCTCCCTTCCTCCCTCTTCCCTCCTCCCTCCCCTCCCTCCCTTTCTCCCTTACTCCTCCCTCCCTTCCTCCCTCTTCCCTCCTCCCTCCCCTCCCTCCCTTTCTCCCTTACTCCTCACTCCCCTTCCCTCGCCCCCCCCTTCCCTCGATCCCCCACCCACCCTCCCTCCCTCCCTGTCTGTGTAATACACTTTCAATTTCAAATCAACAGAATCACAATAGAATGGGAAAGTTAATAACCTTATTCTTATCCTCTACATCAGAATGTTTCCACAAATACTACTCATTATCTTTACAAATACAATGCTCAATAGACACACCCAGTTTTTGCAAGTAAACATAATACATACACACTCCATCTTCACAATCAACAAAACCTCCTGGGATTCCCTCACAAGTTCAGCCTAATAAAGCAATCAATCAAAATCAATTCATAACTCGGCTTCCGCTATTCATGACACCACAATGACTCAGAATGACCAGGGAATAATTCTTCCGATCATCCTTGATTAACAAATTACATTTTACATACCCAGTGTTTTTATTTCCACTCTCTCAAATTTGTATGCATGGTGTTCAAAATTTGATGAATGATCATGTCAGAAATGGGTAACAAATTGCCATTTGATATCATGAGAATGACTCCCTGTTGACCTGTAGGTTATGTATGATTCTCATCCATACCCGATCAGAGCAGTGCATGCAGTAAAAAGAATACCTAAATGTCCCACTCTATTGGAGAGAAATAGAACAATTCATCTATGGGACTTGATGAAGGATGAATGGATTACTATCCAGGTCAATACATTTGCTTCAATGGAGAATAGTATTTACCCTAAAAATGTTCACTTCCAACAGCGTCTTTAAAAAGCCTACACCTTAAACTCTGAACATAGTTTTGGGGTTCTTTCAACAGAAATATGGCGCCATGCCGTAAATCATCATCGCTTTCATATTTACAATCGCATGTTTGCCAATACCATGGTACCATCTTGATTAATGATACAATAGCACATTCGTTAATGATTAACAAAGCATACACACGCTTGTATTTGGCTTCTTATAATGGGCTAGAAAACAGAACACTTATGAAGATAATGGTTTTAAATTGCTGGCACCTACATGTAAAACACTTTTGACCCGACAAATTCATATCATCTTCTGTTTTTTCTTTTTAGAAGGTAGAAGTTTTGGCATTTTCTCAAGTTGGGAGACGATATTTATCTTGCCTTTTCCCCAAGGTTGAAGAGGGGTGCCTCCATCTTCTTGCAAGATACATCAGGGGGGTGTTTCACAAAGATTCTAAGTCGAACTTAACTCTAAGTTGGACTTATAAATTATGGAGAGCCATTTGTAGCCTTAAAATAAAATACATTCAAAAGCAAAAATTCAAGTATTTTAGACTTTAAATAAATTCCACATCAAGAACATGAAATCTCCCATCATGATAGAAAATATGAATGATTTAAATCAACATATTATGCCTTTTGAAATAACTTTTACAAAATATTTTCAAAGATACTAATGGCTTTCCATAATTGTTAAGTCCAACTTAGAGATAAGCTCAACTTAGGATCTTTGTGAAACACCCCCCAGGAGTATGACCATTAGCACTGTGTGTCTCTCTCTGTTGTGTTTAATGGAAATGGCCTTGTTGGGCTGTCCTTGCCAGAGTAAATAAATTCATTTCTGTAAAGATCACTTAGGCTTATTGGATTGATAATGATTCCATCAAGCTCTCTCTGGTCACGATCTAGATCCAACATCTTCCAGAAGATTTTTTTCCAGAGAATAGTTTTCTGGAAGATTACATGTTTTTTTTTTCTTTTAAAAAGTTCATAATTCTGAAGTTTCCTACATCCAAAAGATCATAACTCTCAAAGGTTCATTATTCAAAATATCAAGAACGCAGGTTATTGTGTGGATCTCACTTCATGGCGATTATCTCTAAACCCAGTACTTGCAAACCACACAGATAAGTTCCAGTTGTTAAAAAGAAGAGACAGCATACAATGTAATCAAGAAATAAACAGTACAGGCACTGGAAAATAAAATTGCAATAAATGTTGTCAATTAAGACTGACATAGGACAGTAAGTGGTTTAAATATAGAAAGAAGCTGTAGACTCCAAGAGGATGTAAAGTGCAAGCAAAGAAAATTCTTAAAGGCATCGTTTAACAATGTTAAATCTGAGATGCATGGCCATACGTGTCATCAGTGTCTGTGATATGGTGTAATATTGAAGCCCTAAAAAAAAATTGTGCTTCAAAATAATCAAGAAGTGCCTCAAAAAAGTTTAAATCTTTGAGTGACCGGTTTTACCATACTCATTTTCCGCAATAGACTGTAGTGTGATGAAAACCGTTAGGAAAACTTTTAATATCGATTTTCCAATCATAAATATCTTGATAATCAGACTGACCTAAAGGTTTATAACTATCATTGCAGCATGAGCTAAATCCAGGATTGCATTTCAGAATCTGAGTCAAAGTTACCCAATCCCTTTAGAGAAAGAAAGCATATGGAGTGACAAGATAAGAGCTAGTGTATTGAAAATGCAAACACACTGTAAGAGGTGTCATGGTCTATCATCAGACTGTGGATCACACGGTTTGCAGTTTGTGTCCCGCCACAGCACTAATGTACTTTGGCGAGACATTAATCTACATTTGCCATTCTCCACCCAGGTGATGTGAATGGGTACCTGGTAGGAAGAGATTCCTCAAATGCCAGAGTGCCTGACCAGGGTAGCTTGGCTAATGCAAGGGTAATGATAGTACAGCACTTAGGAACTAAGTATTAAGCACTTTTAAATATCCTTACTTATTAGAATTAAACAGAGGTTTTCTCTTCTTGATACCGGTAATTCAATTATTGAACAACTGTCTGCATTATTCCAGAGAAAATTGAAAGTCAAAATTCTTTTCCTCTTCACCCCACTTTATGGTACATCATTAAAATAATTGTAACATATTGAACAAAATATATCATCATTTAATGGCAGTAGCCAAGATTGAGCTTGCTTTATGCCCCTTGCTCTTTTTTTTTTTTTTTTAATTTAAATTACTGTACCACATTTTGTAGACCATCAGGTCAAATAATTCCAAATAATAAAACTAAAAATTAAATCAAAGAACAGTTATTGTTATACAGTATGTTTCATACTAATTTTTTTCACTTTTGAATATCCAGAAAAAACATCCAAACAGAGTTTTAACTCAATCATACAGGTGTGTATGATCCAAGAAGGATACCCACTGTTAGAGTTCACTTTACAATATATACTGCTTGTATGCTAATCAGATATTGATGAAACAGAGATGGCTCTTTGCATCCTAGAGAAGTAACCAAGACTACGTAAAAGTGATTCCTTGTTTCTTTTCCGCACACCTCCTTTTCTTTATTGCTTTATGACATATTTTATTGGTCAATAAAGATGAATCTGAAAAAGAAAAAAAACCTGGCAAACATCACAAAATCACTGTTCAGTTATAGTGCAATTTCCACTTGGTTTGAGCCTAAGAATTGCATGGATTAAGGAAGTTTTGTTTAGGGTAGATAAATTTGTGTTGAAATTGACCCGAGAAGGTTCTATGTGTGTCCTGACAAAATATCAAATATCATATAACATATAACCTGCTATCCTTAATTCTGTGGAAAAAAATGCATGCGGAATTGGGATTTAATTCTACTTGGCCCAATTTGCAATGCAGATTCGGCACAGCTAGGAAATAAAGCTCACATGACATGTATCTTCCTACAGTCAGTGGTATCACATGTCGCGCAAATGAAAAGGTTTTCACCGAAAACACCCAGCCGACTCCATGGCACAAAACAGTGAATCATAAAGGGTCACCATACAGCTTGATGTTGGACTACCGGTTATTACCTTCCAACGAACGTCAAATTGAACACTGACATGCCTAAGTACGTTGACCTCTCCAATGATTTACCCAATATCACTGGGCGCCTTCATCTAGGCAGTGGGCTCGCACGGAGCATGTAAATGCACAATTACAAGGTAGAGTCTTGATACGGGGGTTCAAGGGAAGGAAAATGTCACTGATATTAGAACTATCCGTAAGGATCGAAGAAAACATCCGTTGTATGGTGGACAAGAAGCTAATACATGCAGGGTTTCAAATGCTAATATATAGGTACGGGAAATGGTCACATGACACTAGTTTTCCACTCTACAGTACTGAATTCATTGCATATATTTAAAACGAAAATCATATTGATAGTTTTTCACAATGCCATCAAGGACTTTAAATATGAAAATAAGATTAAGGAGTCACTATACTCTGTGGGGCTCTGTAAAACTC
Source organism: Strongylocentrotus droebachiensis (assembly GCA_035222895.1). NCBI lineage: Eukaryota > Metazoa > Echinodermata > Echinoidea > Camarodonta > Strongylocentrotidae > Strongylocentrotus > Strongylocentrotus droebachiensis. The sequence continues at coordinate 55,161 of JAVYIG010006909.1, forward strand.
AAAATAAGACCTGGTGAATAATAGAGAGATTATACATGAATAAAGAAAAATTGCCAGAAGAAAATCTCACATACAAAAACTCCACATTCCATAAAGTGCTCCTCTAAACAAATTTGTACTGTTTATACTGCCATTGCTGGTTTTAAAGAAAGAAAAAGGGGTCTCTACAATGCAAGACAATTATATCTTCAAACATTACTTTCAAGTAGCTAACAATGGAGCTACCTTGATAAATATACGATATATCAGAAAGAGTCTCCTCTTCCAATTTTTTTTATATACTGCCATTGCTGATTTAAAAAGAAATAAATAGAGGTCTGCAATGCAAGACAATGATATCTTCAAGCACTAGTTTCAAGTACGTGTAGCTTACAATGTAGCTAGCTACCTTAATAAATATACAATACATCAGAAAGTGTCTCCTAGTTTTCCCAACCATAAATAATAAACATCAATCAAGAGAGAAAGTCAAGCTAGACACGCTGCCGAAGTCACGAGACTGTATACATTTTTCCAACAAGTCGATGGATCTTTTTTGCCCTGACAAGCTAATGCACATCAATTTACCTGTTATGCATGCTCTTGCCATGGAAACATAACAGCTTTGTCACGATGCGATGTATGTTCAAGATGTTTCAATTCGCACGGTTCAAGTACGCCATGACATTTTGCCAGTATCAAAAGCCGTCCGTCCATGCTCCTGTGTTTCCTTTGGCTCAATATCTCACACTTTTTCATGCGATCTCTCTCTCTCTCTCCTATCATCCTTTTTCTCTCTCACCTCTATATCTTTCTCTCCAATACATGTACCTATTTCTCCCCCCCCCCCCCTCTCTCTCTCTTTATCTTTCTATCTATTATCTCCCTCTTCCTCCCTCCCTCTCTCTCTCTCTCTCTCTTGTCTAATGGCACCTTGCTTTCTTGAATGAAAAGTATACATGTATTTTCAACAGGCCATTTTTATAATGTTATCAAATTTAATTCTCAAATATTGCTTCGTTATAAATTGTTTCATTCACCTGTTACAAATAATTGTACTTCAATAGTCGGGTAGGACTAGCTATAACTTTTACCCTACCTAGCAAAAATCAATGTAGGCAATGCGCTTTCGGACTATTGAAATAAAATTATTGGTAAAAAGGTTAATGAAATAATTCGAAACAAGGCAATAAAAAAAAGGTTTCTGCACTAAATTTGATTACATTACAAAAATGTTCTATTACATAGTCTGTTAATTTGTTTTCAGTCTGTTAACCCTCCTACCTACTTGTATTTCATGCAGTTCAGTCTTCACTTTGAATATATATATCTCATTATTTCATTTACATGTACGTGTTGCTACGTTCATACAACAGGCCATCTGTGTCTCCACCCAATGTAATTCTTGTATTTGTACAGCTGTAGACTCTAAACAGATCCCATCACACAGAACTTGTTTCAGAATAAAACGATACCATCCATTATTAGATATCAAGCAAACAGTTTTCAAAATCAAAAACTTAGGAAAACATCAATTTCAATCAATCCCCTTAAATATCAAAGATACAAATAAAAGTTTTTATTTGAGTGAACGATTATGTAACGATTAAGAATGAAACATATAATTATTTGTTCAGATCCTTCAAATATAATATAACGATTTGCAATTCTCACTGATTTTGACAATTTTCTCTTATGATAACATAATTTCATAAATAAAATATATTGAATGAATATCAATTCAAGTACAAGCAGAACGGAAATACAGACAATATAAGGGAGCAAATTCTTAAAACCAGCTATTGGTCACCCTTTTTTTAGCATCTACATGTATCTTTGTACTGTCTCTGAGTTGTCAGTTTTGCAATTTAAAGAATAAACTTGCTTGTTTTGGTCGGGTAAAAGCAAAGCCTTATCAATCAACTAAATAGACAACCCTGGATAAAATAAAACCAATTAATAAGGGTAAATCAATGAACCGGTAAAGGAAAAACAAGCTAACATGGCTCACGCGACCAATCAAAGCATGAATGTCACTTTAAGAGAAAGCAATCCTAGGGCTATTACCGGCTAATTTCAGCTCGGGATTGGCATGCACACAACACTACTACTACTAATATCTTATTCGGATGTGGAGTCACGATTCAACACCGTTACCAACCCATGGCCTATCTGTGCATCAGCTCTGTGTGTATGTATCTCTTTACACTGATCTTCAAAAAATGCAGAGAATGTGTGTGTATATAGCCTTCTTTTTATACCTTTGGGTTATATCCTTTTTTATAAAGTACAGTGTACAGATTTTCTTCACTTGGCAAACAGTTAACAACTGAATAATTCATACCCTTACCAAGTTTCTTGAGAATGTAGCATATTAAAGCTTACATCTTAAAGTATTCAAAAAAGGCCCCAATTCAAATAGTTCACCTTTCATTCATGAGTTATGAAAAACACCCAAAAACATCAAATTTACAAGAGATATGGATAATTTAGTTGAAAACTGTAATATCAGTTTTGAGCCAGAAGGGTGGTAACAAATCTTTTGAAGTTAATGCCCTTTCAGCTCTAAGCAGAGACTATTTTGTCATCTACACTGTACATGAGTACAAGAACTATGCTTCTTTTCAGACACTACTGGTATGTTATTTTCACACCTGTATGTCACATAATATTTGCATAAAACTAAAAGTTCTCCACTTTTGGAAGTCAACTGAGTTCATATCCCTAATAATTTTCATTCTATGTACTCCTTAATCATTAACCTTTCAATTGTCAAATGTAGGTTTTGTTTTAAGTCTCTAATCAACATGTACAAGTTATTTGGGGAGTAATTGATCTCCTTAAAAGTCGACGAGGGGCAACCTCATTCATACCAGAGAATCCTATATAGACTGCTGCTTTTACTTCTGTATCTTTTCATTAAAAATGAACAATATTTCTCACTATATTCTCCCCTTTCGTTCATAATATCTCTAGCTGTACTATATCTTCAATATTCCCCCTACGCATGCATTCATACCAGAGAATCCTATAGATATATAGCTACTCTTACTTCAGTATCATGTATAAACAATAGCGCTCACTCTATTCTTCCCCTTTCATTCATCATTTCTCCAGCTCTACTTTATATATCTTCAATATTCCCCCTACACATGCCATCATACCAGAGAATCCTATAGATAGCTACTGTTACTTCAGTATCATACCATTAAAAATAAACAATATCACTCACTCTATTCTTCCCCTTTCATTCATCATATCCCTAGCTCTACTATATATATCTTCAATATTCCCCCTACGCATGCTGTCGACTATCCATCTTACTTCTGAGCCCATGCCAGTCCCACGATCTTTATATTTACGTATGGTTTGAATTTTCAATTCGACACAAATCCGTGAGGCCTGTATCTGAATCCCTCTCTATCACCCCTATTCCCCGTCAGCTAAATTAAGTAGGCAAGTTGGCAACAGTTTAGGGGTGAAGAGACTTGAATGGTATGTTAGTTGATCATATAAGGGAAAGAGAATGCAAAGGTTCATCCTACTTCTTCCATCAGACTTGTAGCTGATGCTATCATCTACTTTTGAAGAAACTAGCAGAAAGAAAGAAATTTGACCATAAAAACCAACTGTATAAACTTCAAATGTTTTAGTTTTTGTCCACTGCAGCATATTTACAAAGTGGATTATGATGAAAAACAGTTTTGTCTGTAGAACAATTTGGTTTGAATAATTCAGTTGAAATACTGGGTCTAATATCAAATTTATCAAAAGGAAAAATTTGACATCAGACTACCTTCCTTTGTCCAAACCGATTTTGAGCAAAAGCAGCAGGTTTACATTTTTAGTGGAATACGGGCGCCTATGTGCAAATATTAATAATAATCTATAATAATAATACGCTAAGGCTCCGCGGGGGGCGCGACGTCTCGGCGAGCCTTTGTAGTCTATTGTTTTTTAATGAGATCGCCGACCCAAGTTGGTGCGGCTATCTCCTCCCGAACCCTGCACTCGGGGCACCCGTGCCCGGTGCCATCGTCCGCGGGAGAGTCTACTCTGTGGAATTGGCTATACTCCGCCCGAGGTCCTCCTCCGTGTCGACGTCCAGGGCGAAAACAGACGCGACATGCATAATGCACGATATGCGTGACGACAGAGATACCTCATGGATATTCAACATAACATCCGTAGACACACGACCGATGACCATCCACTCACATTAAGTTGCGTAATAAATGCACGCTGAATGGGTACGACTTACCCCGTGTTAGGTATCTTCCTATATGATATTCTCTATATAGACCGCGCCGTCGATCACACTCATTTCTTTGCAGTTCTCAAAGAGACTCACAACAAATGACCAACCACTGCTTTGTACTAGCTGCGCTGCACGAGCCAGAGCTGATACACGGGGCTAAGTCCCGTCGACGCAAACTTAGAGACCTATTTCCATCATGATTGCCGCGATTTTTATATAGTTTTCGTGAATGAAGGTATGAAATCAAAGCTTATTTTGTGATTACTACGGCCATGTATACTGGACTTTGATTATCATTTTCTAAAGGAAAGTTTTCACAAGAAAACCATTGGACTGACAGTGCAGTTGCAAGCTGCCTTCAGTCCACACAGTCATGCAGTGCACTGTAACTCCGGGAAGCTCCAACACCGGCACCGCGCACCGCAGGCGTCCGACGCCTGCGGTGCCGGTGTTCGAGCTCCTGGAGTTACGCTGCAGTGTGTGTGAGTTCAGCTAAGCTGAGCTCGAATCAAAGAGATTTGACACTTTGAAATTGTTATCTGTTGGTTTGCATCATTATTGCCGCGATTTCAATATAGTTTCTTGAATAGATTTGCGAAACCTGAGCTTAGAATTAGTAAAAGTATTACTAATGTCTACGTTTTTAAACGACTGTCTGATTTTCTTGTGAAAATTTTACTTTGAAAAATGATTATCGAAATTCATGGTCAGAAATAATCACAATCTAGGGTCTATTATGTTACAGTTCTTGCATCAAATCAATGCATGAAAACTTAGTTATTGAACTAGAAAAATGTTTTTTTTTTAAATAGGCAATTATGAAGTAAGAAGCCTGAAACCTTAGCCTACTAAACAAATCTCAACAAAGTGTAGGCCTATCCTTTCATGAATTAATGAAAAAGTAGCCCCAGAAAAAAGAAACGACTGTCTGATTTTCTTGTGAAAATTTTACTTTGAAAAATGATTATCGAAATTCATGGTCAGAAATAATCACAATCTAGGGTCTATTATGTTACAGTTCTTGCATCAAATCAATGCATGAAAACTTGGTTATTGCACTAGAAAAATGTTTTTTTTTTTTTAAATAGGCAATTATGAAGTAGGAAGCCTGAAACCTTAGCCTACTAAACAAATCTCAACAAAGTGTAGGCCTATCCTTTGATGAATTGATGAAAAAAGAGCCCCCGAGAGTTGAAAAAGTAGCCCCCAAAAATTTCCCAAAAATTTGAAATGGAGCCCCCGAAATGAAAAACTTAATTTTTTGCCTGCGTCCCCCTCTAGAATCCCGCGGATTTCCGCGGGTCCTGAGTTGAGTGTATATATAATATAGGCGTGGGGTCCACGGGTTTCAAGGGGCCATAAACCCCTAAAAGCTCGGGAGTTACGTTCTTCAAATTTGGGGGGGGGGGAGATTAGATCGCAGCGAGTTGAGTGTATATATAATATAGGCGTGGGGTCCACGGGTTTCAAGAGGCCATAAACCCCCGCGGGTCCTGAGTTGAGTGTATATATAATATAGGGGTGGGGTCCACGGGTTTCAAGGGGCCATAAACCCCCAAGAGCTCGGGGGTTACATTCTTCAAAGTTGGGGGGGGGGGGGGGTAGAGATCAGATCGCAGCGGGTTGAGTGTATATATAATATAGGCGTGGGGTCCACGGGTTTCAAGGAGCCATAAACCCCCGAAAGCTTGGGGGGGTTCAGGCGTTTAATTAGGGTCAGATGAGCATTTTTTTTAATACTTTATTTGTGACACTTGCGAGTCACTAATTGGCGTGGGGCCAATACGTAGAGTTGCGTAGTGTTGCGTACCAACTACGCTGGCCTACGTTACTATATGCTGAGGGGCGGAAAGGGGTACGCAAGATGAACGAAAACAATTCAACATGTTTAATTTTTTTCGCGTACTTTCGGCGTAGAAATTCGACGCAGAAAGTACGCCTTTTTACGCAACACTACGCTACATGCCTACGCAACAGTACGCTACCCTACGCCAGATCGACAAAGCAGTAAAAGCTTTCCACACTACGGAACTCTACGCAGTTCCAGTGGCTTAAAGAATAACTACCGGTACAGTTGGATCGTTCTTTTTATTTTTTTATATAAGGCCAAATTTAAAAAAAAAACATGTTTGGCGTCCTGTTTTTTCGAAAAATGGGAAGGAGGAGGCCCTTTTTTTTTCTTTCAAAATGGCCGCTCGGTACATTTACCCTGACATTCGGGCTATTTTTCAAGATGGCGGCCGACAATTTTTTTTTTTTTTTTTGTTTAAATCAGAAATACATTTTAGCAGTGCTTTTTATGTTTTTTTTCTTCAAAAAAAAAAAAAAAAAAAAAAAATAGGAGGCGGCCCCCAAATAGGAAGCAGGCGGGGACGCTGTTTTTTTTTTCTTTCAAAAAAAAAAAAATCAAAAAAAATTCAAAAAAAAAAAAATAGGAGGCGGCCCCCAAAAAGTAAGCGGGCGGGGACGCAAAACATTTTTTTAATGGCCTGAATGGCAAATAAAGTTCTTGGTGGTTTTAATTTAGATCTATATATCTATTTACAACCCCCGCCCCCCTCTAAAATCCCGCGGATTTCCGCGGGTCCAGCTAGTAATAATATATTAAAGGTGCTAAATCCACTTGAAATAAAATGCTCAAGGCTAAAGGGATAACTATATGCATGGTTTCATTAATGTGGACTCGGATGCTATAATTTACTTGACATGTGCTTGGCCTTTAAAGCATCCAGCAAACTTGGTTGGCATCTGATTACATGCGTAATTTCATTCTCCCTGCTCATGTGCAGTGACGCGGAAACAGATTTCATAATTTCACATTACCACTCACAACATGACCGTTATTCAATTTACAGAAGGGTTGGCGGGGCGGGGGGGGGGGGGCTGTTTCCTGATGAGCCCGGAAATATTGCCTCCGCCGACGGCTTAGGCAACGTTTGCGGTAGCTAAAGCCCTACAGTCCCTTTCCACTCACGCATTTCAAAGACCCCGAGATGCATTTATGCATGAGATTTAATTTTGCTGGCTCCGGCTCTTTTCTAAAATCTTCATTTGAAATGCTCACCTCAGAAACCACATTTTAACCGACTTAAAACCCCGGTGGGCTGACGGCCGGCCACTAGGCAGATGTCTCTTTTTTGTCAGGGTAAATGCCCTTTTTAGTCGGTGCTTGGGGGATTTTTATCCCTCTATATTCAAACTACTTGCCTTCCTGTTGACTGGAGTTGAGTGTAGTTGAATTTTATTAATTCATTGAGTATTCCTTTCCATTATAAATGAATACCTGTCCAAAGGCACTCACTCAAGAGCATATATAACTTTTCAGACAATAATCCGATACATGAATCTTCACTGCACCAATGGTAAATGATAAGTTATATGATAATGACCCATATATCCTGATATACATTACAGCCAGAAGGGTTTTATTACTCTGCATAAAATTACATGAGTTAATGCCATTCTAGCTCTCAACAATAAATATTTGTAAACATTTGATAGTAATTTCTTGAGACAGAAAAAAGTACAGAAGTGGGAAAATATATAATTTAAACATCAAATCAACTGAAAGCTATGCATGCATTAGAACTGATTCACTGCTTATCTCCGCTACCATAAGTTGTGAACGATCCCTGCTGCCGATGCCACTCCTTTCAATCGATTCCACAGAGCCTGAATAGTTACAAGTGTGAATAGGAGGTAACGCAATAGCAGGGAGGCGGGGTGGGACACACATTCAAAATGTTTCTCTAATATAAATGCCTGCATGTGCAGATCGAGTACATGTAGTTATCCATCACAAACCCTAAGAATGTCAAATAAATTTTCCAATTTGTAGCTGGATACCCTGCTTGTAAATTGATAAAACACAGCTAACGATGATAAAAGGGGGGTTTATCGGAACCAGCATCACGTGTCCTTGTACCGAGACAAGATGTCTGAGTGATCGCAATCTCCATCATGTTACCTAGTGGTATACACACATGATTCTTGGCAATACTGTGCATTGTAAACGTGTAATGATCTAATGCTATGCTCTACTTGACATTTGAAAGAAAGACAAATAAATATATTATCTTTATCTTGTTATGTCATCTTATGTGCCTGTATGACATATAACTTTTATCTGTTTTTCTTCTTTTAAAATTAGAAAAGCTCTTGATTTGACCATTGAATAATGGTACTTTATGGTATTACTAACATTCTAGTTTATAAAAAATTGTCTAGTGAATTCTTTATTTTGGGATGAAAAAACATGTATCGGTAATCTATTTTCATATGTCGTACAAGGCACACTGCAACGCATGAAATTGCCCTTCTGATGCTGGTAAATAATTAATAAATTTCTCATTTCTCTTCCCAACTGTTTGCATCAAATTATCTGTCTTCATCTCTCTCGATTGTTTTGAATTCACTTAGCTATACTCCTTATATTTCCACATTTTCACTTGTAGTCCACATATATAAACTTGATTAAACAAGGTATACTTTCCTTCATCTCCCCTCCCTAACATTTTCACCTTTTTTTTCTTCATTCATGTTTTAACATGCTTATATTTTGAAGCGACAAAATGAAAATATTATGTTTCACACAAATTGTGGTGTTTCACACAAATTGTGGTATTTCCAGCAATATTCATCAGAGCTAAATTGTACTTTTAATCCCAATATGATGCTTGACCGGGTCAATGAACAAGAGTGAAAAAAATAATATCCGGTTTTGGTATAGCGCACATCACGTGAGAATATAATATTTTTGGTTCCCGAGAGCTTTGGAAATCATTATCCCAGCGTAAGCTGCCCTACCCATTAGCAGTGCACATATGTATTTCATGGAATAATCCTTCCGCCGGGTACCCATTTACTGCACCCGAGTCAAGTACTGATGGCAACCCTTTTTCCTACATTTTTTTAAACAATCCTTTAAGGGGGTATCTCACTGAGCGGCGAATGCTTCCGAATGTAGCACTTTGGGATTTCACCAGGGTTTGTAAAAGGTTGCAAAAGGTTTGTAAAAGGTTGAAAGAAAGTTCGCAAACAGTTTTCATTGTCTCAAACCGAATTTCTTTGCGAATTCATTTTTCCGCAACTGTTGCAAGAGTTTGCAAAACATTTGTAAGTGTTTGCAAAACAGTCGTAAGCCTTTGCAAACGGTTGTAGGACGGTGTCGCTGAAGTTCTTTTTAATGCGCCAATGCTAGCGACCACCTTATCATATAGTTCCTATATAAAATGGACCCATTGAGTTCCAGGAGTTAGCAAAAGGTCCCAAATAGTGGCAAGGATTGGCAAATAGTTGCTCAAATTTTCTCAAATGTTGCTACATGTAATTGTTGCTAAACATCACTAAAAGTTCCTAAATGTCGCCAGCATTTGTGAAAAAAGTTGGCGAATCCAAAATCGCAACGTTCGTAAGCATTTACCACCCTTTACTACATGTATACCTGTACAAAATCCAGTTTGTTTTATTCTGGGTCTTCCCATCATGTTCCTTGGTTTTCATCTTGATCTAGATATTTCATTACATCTTGCTTCATAATACAGCCTTCAAGAAACTTTAGATAACTTATAAGATTGCAAGGGAATCTGGTCAGTCTTCCTTCAAAAAGTCCTATCAAGGCTTTGTAATCTAGAGATGTACATGTGAACTTTTTTTTCCATTTTTCATTTCTTGATATCTTCAAAATTCTTCCTACTGTCATCCCACACTGCCCATCCACAACTCTGTTATTGTCAATATTTCACCATTATGAAATAATAGCTACCATACAGACATTCGTTTACTGCATTCTAATTGGGACTTTATCCTTGCTTGTTGGTGAAAATGAATTTCCACTAATGGAGGTCAGGACTGCCTTGCATCAATGTGCGACAATTCTTGGAACTTTTCTTGTATGTCTGCCTCGCATCTGGCATTAACAGCAATTACATGTACATGTACACCAGGAAATGAGGATCAAAAGTCTAACTATGACATTGGGTTACATTTCAAATGATGCAGATCATTGATACTCAGATTTCAAAGTTGATCACTAAATACAGACAATGATTGTGATAATGTCAACATCCAAGCATCAAGCTTAATTTGCTGCTCTTCTGACTCCAATTTGCTGCTCTTCTGACTCGAATGCTATTTAATATAAGTTTCTGCTTCTCATATGTGATATATGATATATTCTATTCTTCTTCTTTCTTAATATGTTTTGCAGCTAAATAAACAGATCAAGTTTGGAGAACCACAAAAGGGAATCATCTGACACAGAATAAATGTGTTTTAACTCAGAATTGAATATATTCCATGAAATGAAATGAAATGAATGATGATGATGATGATGATGATGATGATGATGATGATGATGATGATGATGATGATGATGATGATGATGATGATGATGATGATGATGATGATGATGATGATGATGATGATGATGATGATGATGATCATGATGATCATGATGATGGTGGTAATGATGGTGATGATGATGGTAATGATGGTGACGATGATAATTATGATGGTGATAATTATGATGGTGACAACGGTGACGATGATGACGGCATCATTGCTGGAATACCAGTATCTAAGAGTGTGAACACAACTCCCCACTACCATTAATACACAGAGACTGAACCTTACCAAGATAACCTGGCCCTCTTCATGTGGAATGATCGATCGGACTAATGATAACGCGACCTCCTCCTCGTTGAGTCTTTGGGGTTAGCCTGCTTCTTAACAGCACGGCTCAAGAGCTCCCCTCTTAGGTACGGGTCGAACAGTGGCGTCGCGTTGGTGCTGTGCTCAAGGGGGTTTATCTCATCTAAATGATTACCCCATTCCTGGAGTGCATGGGCGTAGGTGTGAATTATTAGTGCTCCTAATGGCCCCTACCATTAATGCATTTCCCCTACAGGTGATGATAACGATGGCCATACTTTCTTTATTTGCATACGAGTCTCATGATGCGCTGCATGACCTTATGTCATGAATGCATTTCCTGTCGTTGCCAAACAGATATTTCATTTAAGTGAAGATGTTCCAATTTTTTTTTTATAGAACTCGGTAGTCGGATGTAGGACTATTGTGTCATATTATTCATACAGAAAACATAATTTGATATTAGGTAAAGCAAAATTAAGCAAACTTTTGGATCACCAAAACATGGAGATATCACACCATAAGCTATTGAAAAGCTTCAATACCGAAGCATTTGTGTGGTACATTAAATTTATAATCAGGTATCTTATGAGGGGCTACGAAAGATTGGGCTACATATGTAAAATCATTTGGGCAGCATGCATGAACACTGTCAGCAAACCTTAGCTGGATGATATATTCCTTACAGAAATGAAATTGGGATAGTATTATGGTACAATCTATCTTGCCTAAAGAGATGTGTCTCAAAAACACAAGCAAGGACAATTTCTGAGTAAATGAGTCACAGGAAATGTGCATGCAGGGGTGTTACTATACTATTTTGAAAGGGTTGGACCAAATTTGCTGACAATGTAGCTAAGAAAAATATTTATAAATGGTAATCAAATTTACCAACAAATGTTTGTCATTTTTTCTTACATGCAAAAAAAAATTAAAAAAATCATAATCTGCCAACAGCCTATAAAAATGTCAAATTTTCTTCATACAGAAAAATGTTACTAAAGAGTGTCACACAGTAACTTATAATTCATAATCTGCCAACAGCCTATAAAAATGTCAAATTTTCTTCATACAGAAAAATGTTACTAAAGAGTGTCACACAGTAACTTATCCCCCCCCCCCCCCCCTCCCCAATCCACCACAAAGCCCCTGTGTGCAAAGCAAGTCCATTGAGATGGGGGAGATCAATTCATCATTAAATTATCATCCATCCTCATACAAGTTAGGCAAGCTTAGGGGTAGATCAAGATATTTTTTTCTAATATAAAAAAGAAGAAATTATTGTAAAATATCTGCCACACAAAGAAAAAGGTTCATCAGCTTTTTCAGGTGCCTTTTGGGATGGAAACAAAAGGCACATTGCGTTTGGGTGTACTGAAGGTCAGACACATTGATTTTAAAGGGGCCATGGGGCAGTTAAACCCTTAAACCCAACAAATTTGATGCCCCTTTTCTAAAAATTTGCATTTTATCATTTTAGAATTCAGTCTGGAGTTAGTGGTGGGAGCAATCATAATACTTTCATGTTGTGTCTATGATCATACATGTAGCATTGTGGAATGAACCAAAGCCCTAGCTACATTCGTCTATCTCCCATGTTTATCTCTGTTCTTAATTTATCAGATAAAAATATAATTAAATCAGAATCCAGCAGGATCTTACACTTGTCTCGGACTGGCAAGGGAAATTCCCTTGAGGTTGGGTTATAACCCTTAATAGATAATATTGTGCCATTGTCTTCCTTCAAATAGATAAAGATTGTCCTCGTTGTTAAGGTGCAAGTACTGGAAATATAAACACTATGGTGATAGACATCATATAAATGTAAGATAGAAATTTTCTTTATTTTGATTGGTTTAAACCTACAGGTAGCTACTCAACAATGACATAAAACGAATCTTGACCAGATTACTATTAAAAGGAATATACATGTACATGTATATGTACTGCTATTTAATTACTAATTCCATACACTCTGTCCCTATTTCTGGTGACATCCATCCTTTATACAACAAAATAATAAAACATGATCTCAAAGAATTTCTACAAATCTTTTATGGGGTAATTTCATTAGATTACTGCATTGTTAATCTAGAAGATATGTTCAGAATAACAAAAGATGCCAAAATGGACCTGTTTGTGTGTGTTTTAAGCAATCATTAGACAGCTTTGCAGTACACGTTCCCTGCTGAAAGCATGAAGGAAAAATGCCCTTCCGGCTCCCAGCAGATACAAATCCAATGGTTATCTGAAGGAAAAAAATGAAAATGAAAATGACAAATGAGCTACAAACACTCATGCACATTTTTGTCTTTTGAATGTTTCCCCGGCCCTATTTTCTCTTTAAATTTGTCTGGCTTTGGCTGTGGAAGATACTAAGTCTTCACTCTAACAATACACTGCTAAAGGCACTGGCACGTACATGTAAATCCAAGAGTAGTCCATATTGTGCCAATGGCTTTTGTGGGGTACATCTGAAGATCTCCTGCTGATGATGCAAACATCTTCTTCTTCTTTTTTTATTTTTTTTTCTGTTTTGGATATACAGCAGGACTCTATGCACACTATATTTTCTTGCAGGTGCATAGGGGATGTAGCTCATTTGTTATTTTCATTTTCATTTTTTTAAGATTACCATTTCAATTGTAATTTCTCTGAATTTTGGGCACAACTATACTGGACCTGTAAATGTTGAGCCCTGTACAGGAACAAAAGTTGAGTAGGGAACATTCTAAGAGGATTGTTTTTTTCTTGTTGAAAATTAAGAAATCGGAAGGCTGTTTGAAGTACGGTATACCAATTGTACTTTTGGGGGGATGGGGGGGGGGGGGGTAAACAATAAATAAAGCGCTGTCATGATGTGGTACAGTATCAACTTTTCCAATATCATTAATTAGTATTGATATATTTTAAAACAGTACCAGTCATCAAAATATTCTTTCTCAAATGAATCTGTTTCATATTTCACTTTGTTTAATAGCTCTGACTTGATAACGACAACACTTCTACAGCTTTGGGTATACTAATTGCTTCATTATCAATATTGTTCACTGATTTACCTTGTATTTGTACCATGATTTTGTGTGGGTGTGAGCGATTAAAGAAAAGTACTTATCTACACTTCTATATTAAAGAAACCTGTGGTATTTTTCCACTTATCAATGCACAACCATTAAATCTTGATGCAAGCCCAAACTGCCCTGCAGTTCTTTAGCCAAATTTTATTGTTTCTTGTTTTTCCAACATCAGCATGTCTACAGTCTTTATACCTGGCTTCTATAGCATTGGGTAATAGATGTAATTCCTGCATTGCTTTGTGAAAGTCTACATTTTCATCTACGATCGTTTTTAATTGCACCGTTTTCCATGATTAAAGAACCTGTCTTCTTGACAAACATCCTCCATTTTTGTAATGAGGTTCAAACTCGATGCGAGCAATTTTAAATAGCTCAAGGCTCTAATTCTTGTAGATCTTCTCTCCTCCATACATGTATCAAAATGTTAATGAAGATGATTAAACGGTTGTTTATGCGATATTTGCTCTGGATTTTATCTCCTCAAAGACAAAAGATTTGGGTTAGTTTGCAGGCTCAAACTCTTGTCCTTCATTTTGCATAACAGTGTCTGCACTTTGAGACTAGGCTGACAGCATACTGCATATATATAGGCTCTGTACTTTAGCTGCTCCACAGCCAGAGAATGACAGAACTGCATATACATGCAGGCTCTGCCCAAGGCTTTAGGAATTGTGGCGAAGTTTCAAAGTAGATAGATCCTGTGTCTGTAGACTAGGTTAGGGTTAGGGTTGCAATTGGTTTTGAAGTTAGGTTTAGGGTTAGAACTATGGCTGGGTAAAGAATTTGGTGCGAAGTTTAAGTTAGGAATTCTTGAAAAATATACCTTAAAGCTTATCTGCCCTAGTTTATAGGAGGGATTAGACCACCTGACAAGGTCACTGGACAGGTGGTTATCTCATCAACTCAGTTCTCAAAGAGGATCATGGGGGACTAATGGTCACCGATTAGGCATTGTTTTCTATATAGAGGGAGCAAGTAGCTACAAGTAAGACAATACCGGTAATATTGATACATCATAATCCTCTCAGGAGCTAAGACATATTTTTGATGTGATAGCAGATTAAATTTCCTTGAAACTGACAACAACAAAAAAGACTTTATTTGTTAGAAATTGATAACTATTCTCAAATGTATCATAATCTCTTGTCTACAATCCAAAGTTTCACATACTTATTTCAAATTTGGAAGTACAAAGCGTAAAGTGAGGGTAAACGACGATGTATGTGTATATTAACTTTGAACGTAAGAGAATGACTAAACATCATGGGACGCACCTCAAAATCAGGGCAAGATTTTTTGTTTAAACCTGTGAAGCATTAGATGTATCTCAAATCAAATACGAAATTCTAACATTTGTTATTCTTCTGTTAAGTGCATCTAAAATTCATGGCAGAATTCTCTGCCACGAAATCAATCACAATTCATGCGCTGTTGTTGATTTTTTTTTTGGAATATGAAATTTGATACTATCAATCACTATCTATTTTCCTAAATTCCCACATTTTGTCATCAAAACAAGATTGAACGAATGTAAGACTACAGATAGATATTTTTATGTCACTATGTGAGTTTATTTATGCATCAAACCAAGCCCTAGCGATATGTACCGTATGCAGTTTTCTTTCTTATTTTTTTCCCCTTTTGTTTGATACTCTATTTAATATTTATGCAGACAAAATGTAGCAGACTGAATATTCATTTTGTAATGCTTCCTGCAATATTGAGGGTTTTATCCAAAGGGTGTATCTTGATCAAACATCAGAATCAAACATACAGTGTATGCATGACATATGCCTTTACTCCTTGCAAAATGTCAACTGTTTTTCGTGGCACAGTGACCGGATTATCCAAATCCTGAGGTTGAATGTGACTGATGACTGAGATTGCAATTTATATTACATGAACAATATCAGTTATAGCAAACAGGCATGCATGCTTGACGTACATGTACTCTTGTTTAATTTACATCTACATGTACATGTAATATGCAGTTTTGTTGCTTTCCATTTTTAAATATGATATATATATTTATTGTAATATTGCAAGTTGAGGGCCACAACTCTAAAACACAAAATAAATATATAATTGTAGATAGAGTTTCACGTCAAAGTAACACAAAAACTGCTAGGTACATGTAGTCCCATTTATTGAACTAATATAGATTTATGTTAAAAAACGGTTCAAAAGTTGGTCCATTTAATGTAATATGACTTGTACGACATCATAGATGACATCAAAATATTACTTCAAAATCCCATTTATTGAACTAATACAAATTTGTATTAAAAACCAATTTCAAAAGTTGTTCAATAGAACAGAATAGGATACATGTACATAATCGTAGATGACATCAATATATTTCTTCAACATGGTCTTCACCTTGCTTGCTCTCGGCAGATGATACGCCAAAAACACACCACAGAATCCACTTTTGAAGGCCATTTTTATGACCCTCAGTTTCCCAGCCTGATAGAAATGTAATCTCTCATAAAAGGGGCATTCACACTGCATGCAAAAACCGTCCATTCTTCTCACTTTCACTTTTGTCAGAAGTTGCTGGATAACTACCCATCAACATAATGAAAAACCAGAATAGAAAGAAGAAAAAACACAAGCTGGCCAAAACTCCACTGGTTGTAGCAGTGTAAATGCTAGCTAATTCTCAAAACAGTTAATTATTGAGGTTTAATACGTGACTCTCCTCGCTTCAGTGCTAACACATGCAGAGCAATGGTGCAGGTGCATGTGCAATAAAAAAGATCAAACACAGACATTTTTAATGGGTTTTTTCACTAGTGTAAATGGTCTTTTATTAAACGTCTTTCAAATTGGGTTTTTCTGCAATGTAAAAGTGCCTAGTAGCCTACTGTAGAGTAATATGAAATTAGCAAGATTACTTTTCAAGCACATCACTCTCAGTCATTCCCATCTGGCTCACTAGTTTACCCCCCCCCCCCCCCCCCCTCCCCTCCCCCACAAAAAAAATGTATTGATAACAACAAAAAATATCCTGGCTACTTCTTGCATCGTTAGCAAATTGAAACTGCCTGGCTATCTGTATATCAATCACGCAAATGATTTGAGAGGGGACAAAAGGTAATATAATAGGGGGAAATAGCAACACTGCTAAATGATTGAAGGCCCATCAAGGTGGAAATGATCATTGCATCCACTTTTCTAAAGTGGGGCAAAAATTAGCGCTGTGTTGGGAACCACTTTAGCATATTTGTTCCATTTTATATTTCCTTCTCCCCATTCTTTCTCTCTCTCTCTCGATCCCCTAAGAACTCCTCCTAGCATCATTGCTTTCCCATTTTTACACTCTCTCTTTTTGTTGCTCTTCTTATCCTTATAATCTAATCATCTAGCCATGGAAAATCACATTCATGCATGAACAAATGTAATGAATTTTAGATATTCTTACAGGCTTCAAGCATGTAAGATGCAAAGTCATTTTTGTATTCTCATTTATCTATCAGGATTTAATGGAACTTCATTAACTGCTCTTTCCAAATGTCAACAAAATTTGTTTTTTATGTTTAACTTGAAAGATCTCATCTACTAAATGCTTTAGGCATATGTCCCAGTTGATCGCTTGTGTGTTAAGAAATCGTCTAAATTAATTTCAGCTTCTACGAAATAACTTCCCAGGGGCCTGGCTGCAAAATTAAAGCTAGAGAATGAATTTTTCCTTATGAATGCAAATTACATGATTGAAATCACCCACAGGAATTGGGTATTTCATAGAGAGGGGTTTTATTTTGAGTTTAATGCCAATGAAATATGGGACTCCTATCTCCAGGCTGAAATTGATCATGACTTCAGCAATTATGACATTAATGAAATTAACTTTCCCTTGATGTAAATTGTATACCAGGGACCCCTCCGCTAGTTGCTGCATGTACTGGTAATTATCATTCGATGAACAACTGATCAGATATTAAAGGAACTACAGGATATAAAACACTTTGGGGACTATGATGAAAAGTCATTACAAAACAGTCCACAGCCATTTTTAATGTGTTTCTTTTTGGTGCCAACAGAATAGATGCAAATATAGCATTCGGGAATGAAAGAGAAAAGATACAAGTTACATTCTTATTTGCAAGTAAAACCCTTTGGGAGCTACATGTATGATGAAAAGTCATTACAGAACAGTCCACTGCTATTTTTATTGTATTTGTTGTCGCTAATTTCAAATTGTGCAACTGTGTTTAATGACTTCACACATTTAAACACAAAAACAAGGTCCTTTATGGGGCTATCTTTTCATCTACGATAGCTCTTTAGGTAAAATCTCCTCTTTATATAGGCTAAGAAAAAAAATAGAGTCCTTGTATAATATATCAAAACCCGTAAAAACAGGGCTACCTAATATATTTCTATCACAGGAGGTCCAGATAAATGTTTTTCATTATTTATGTGCATGGGCCCCCTGTTCTATTCTGGGAGGTTAAACAAAAATGCTTTTATCATATGGAACAAGTTGCCTTGAACTGTAAAAACTATTGTTCACAAACGGCCTTCGAATGCACATCAAATTAATTTCATGAGGAACATTGCTATGGAGTATATTATAATGATCTGATAATTGAATTGAATATACAAAAACATAAAGCCAATCCAATTTTACATGTAAACAAGCATTTCCAATGTACGTTACATGTGTCATTCTACAAAGCTCCTCTCTGTTTATCCGCATCAGTAAATCAAAACTGCTTCAATTATTTAACATTAACCTTCACAAAACTAATATGGATGCATTTTTTTCACTAAAACTATGGCCATCTAACCATTTAGCTTCAATAAATATACAGTCAACGTTTACATAATTCATTATCAAACACAGTATATTACACTACAGTAGAAGCATGAAAGTGGATGATCTGTGTGTAATTGTGTGTGCGAGCGGTTGTGTGTATGAGGGTTCATCTGCACACCATACCGCAGTACAACTATATTGAATTTCTACAGCGTAAGATAGCTCCACACTATAAGCCCCAAAGTGATGTGGTGTGCACAGTTATGCCAATAAGCCGGGTATCAAAGATGATTAAATAATGATGAGGACATTCTGTCCTTTTGAGCCAGGTAACCCACATGTAGCTTTGCATGGATATAAATATGAATGAGCATACGACAAGCACTTAAATATTTCTATATATTGTGGCTGAAATTAATATCTTTTATTCCTGTTGGTTATTATACATGTACAGTGTATGCTTACAATTAACATAATCTAGTTTATGCCAAATAAAAGAATTTGTGTCCCCATTTCCTTTACAAAAAAGGTGCTGTGCGTATTTCCCTTTATAAAAAATACTCTAAAAAAGAACTGTTGTATCTTACCCCCATTCCCATCTCTCTCTCTCTCTCTCTCTCTCTCTCTCCTTCCCCTATCCCCTGCTCTCTTTCTCTCTTTTCTTTCTTTCTCTATCTCATATCTGTCTCTCTCTCCCTCCCTCCCCTATCTCTCTCTCTCTCTTTCTCTCTCTTTCTCTCTCTCCAATCGTGCTATCTCTCGCTCTCTCTCTGTGTCTATCTAAAACACCTTAATTTTGTTATCTCCTTGTGTCTCTCTTTCCTGCTCTTTTCTGAATCCTTATTGATCTGACACATGGATACCAATCCATGAATGATAGCATTTTCCAAACAAACAATAATATCACATGGGTCTTAAAATAGAAGAAATCTACTTCAAGAACAAACACACCATAGACATTCCTGGTTGCGAGCTATCATACAAAGATGACACAAGGCACGCAATGTAGTATGAGAATGACAACAGATGGGCAGGCATAAATAGGTTTAATTAAACAAAGACTTTGTCTTATCAGCTTCATGCCGAACAAAGGACATTGTGACTGACATACAGGTAATCCTATCTGATAGAAAATCATTTTCCAACAAAGTTCACAATTCATCTAAAAAAGCAAACATTATTACCAAGTGGAACTACAAAGTGCTAACCTGATTTACTTTAATACAAAAGTGTATATGAGTATGACAAATACTGGTATTACATATTTTCCATCATCTCTTAAAAGAGATGCTTGCATTTTCATTTCAAGGATCAATGTCAAACAGCAATTTTTCACTTCTTTTCAATTATACAATCAGAATGAATGTCGCGGTACTAAAGATATCCGATAAACGTTTAACAAATCACCTGACATACATGAAACCGGATCGGCATGACGTCTTTGGGTACATGTACACTTGATAAATATTGACTTTGTTCCCTACCCTTGTAATCTATACTACATGTATGCATGCTTCCTAGGGGCTCCTGTTAATTCTCTGAATTTTGAAGCACACACATGTTCTTCTTTACATGATGGGAGAAAACTAAACACAGACTGGTAACAAAGACTGGTAACATAATACAACATGGATAAAATGTTGCAGCCTTTTGTAAATGCTTCTTACAAAAGGGAGTGTCGCTGCCAACAGATGTTTGAAATGAGTAAACCACAAAGGCTTCAATATATTTTAGACAAAGCATGAATATAAAGTGACTAAAATAGCAAGAGGGAAGAAAAGGTGCATACAGGCAGATGAACATGTATGTATTGCATTATAAAACTAGAAAGTTCCGGCATGAAACTGAAAATGACGACCATTTTGCTTTTGCAGCAAAAATCAGCATTGTGCTTTAATTATTTCACAGCAGAAAACTTTTGCAAATCTGAACCAATCACAAAGTTCTTGCCATTTTTTGCATTTCTTTGTCCAGTTTATTACATCGGGCTCACGATCAATTGGGCAAAAATAATTTCTGTTTCGGTTTAATAAAATTTGGAGTGGACTAAAGGCTATTATTATTATTATTATTATTATTATTATCAGGCATATGAGACTCTTGCAATCTGGCTAATGTGTCACTTGAAAATCAGCCTATAGACAAATATCCACTGCATTTCTCTAGATCAGCACCTTAACTTATAAATCAAGATTTTCTTCTACACATGAAAAACCTATAATGCAAATTCTTAAATTTCAAATGGGCCCAATATCAAGGTGATTTTCTTTCGTCTTTTTTAGACTGATTGTTAAGCACCCTACATGACCTAATATTGTCCTATTGAATAGTGTTGCATTTATTCACATTATTATCAAGTTCTTTTTTAGCTTTCCACATATTTCACTTTTTGAACAGTTTCCAGGGTTACATGCTTCTCACCCTTGTGTACCCGTTTTCTTATTGCTCCCTTCATTGCAATGTACAACATGACAATAAGAGGCCTTCACAAACATGAACTAATAATTTCACTTTAATTAAGAATGCAATCGCTGTTCAATCAAACAAGTACAATTAGCTGAAATCTTTGGGCATGCTGCCGCTTAATATATATTGTCCGTCAGCTCCGAGCCGGAAGGGTGTTTATACCCATATCATTCCGGCTCTCAGCAAGCAAGCAATAAACTCTTATAATAATGATAAGTCTGTCTGCTGCGCGTGCTTCTTTTTACAACACGGTGAGATTAACATACCCAACCCTGATCAATACAATATGATTATTACCACAGTCTGGACACCCTTTTCAGAACATGCTGCTGTATCTCTCTGCCCAAGGTCATACCGGAGGAGTCGATATCAGCACACTGGAGTTAATTAATGAGAAGATTGTAATGTTAGTTTTACAGGCCACCTACTGCACAACTACAAGCTAGAGTAGGCACAGATTCGATCGTGTGACTTTTTAACCTGCATTCAGCCAAGTCAAGGCTGCCTATTCTTCCTCATGCAGGCTTTTGCTCACGGAGGCGATATACTTTTTCAACATCAAGACTTGGAATTAGAATATATGGTGTAGCAGAGGTTCTGGGACAACCAAAACGGACAGTCTGTGACTGCTGAAATCCGACCTTTACTGTCTTTCGAACAGTAAACTTAAAATTTTGTCACAGGTGTAACTGTTATTAATCAACTAACACTTGTCTTAGCACTAATTCATAGATAAAATATGGGAAAATTCTGTCAAAAGCACCTCACTGTCAAAATCTTGGAGTATACTATAAAAGTATGAGGTAAAATAAATTTAGTTCCTCATTATCCTTCTTGTACCTATTGTCAACTATTCATCCAATTTAAAAACTACATGTACAACAGTGCATTTCCATCAAATGTGTTCCAATATCCATTTGTAGTTTAGGATTTCAGTGACTATCCCATACAAAAAATGGAGAGGCTATCATTATGAAGCAAATAAGTCCATTGAGTGAACCTTAAAACTTGTAGACAGAAATGGTCTGTTTGGAGCAAGAGGAGCATTGAGCCATAATGACACAGAGTTACATGTACATGTACCGGTAATGTCCTTATGGCTCTGACCAGGTGATATATTCTGCATCTTTCATTAATCCAGACAAGTCCATGGCATTTTTACTACTATGTTTGAATTTAAAATGGGATTGATTTCATATGGAAATGGTACCTTTGAATTCATTAAGGTTGCTGTCAACGATATATTATCCTGATTGAGAAAAACCTCAATTTGAAGTCTGGGGATGGGTGGGTGAGGGGGGGGGCACACATACCCTGGCACTGTGTATCATAATGATGATACTTACCACAACTATGCATGCAACTGATAGAATGTTTTTTATAAATACAAAACTTATAGAAATATTCTATACACTATGAACATGACGGACAAAAAAAAGAGGACGAAATATAAAGTTCCTCATTCTACCCTCAACAATAAGCCAGTTCACGGTTGCAGTCTGAGCATGAGCAGATAAAGGTCATTGCAGAACAAATTGTGAAATACATGGAGACGAAATATTAGATACGTGCTCATGAAAGTTATGTAATCATTATTCATTTATGCACTCCATGATACACAGGTGGAAGTATTCATTGAAAAGGGGAAACAAAGGCTATTTATGTAGCACCTCCATCGATGTAGGAGTGATGATTTCAAAATGTACAAAGTGGGACCTCTTCATGTTTTTACGATCTGTGGATATTCGGGGTCATTGCAGTAATGTGCTAACCGTGAACTTGCCTATTACTATGGTAGACAAAGGAACATCCCTTCACTGCTATTATGTAAAAATGTGTAGAACAGGTGAATATCATGCATGTGACACCTGTTCTACACATTTTTACATTATAGCAGTGAAGGAATGTTCCTTTGTCTACCACAGCCATTGTTGAGGGTAGAATGAGGACCTGTATATTTTGTCCTCTTTCTTTGTCCGTCATGTTGATAGTGATAAATACTATAGAGAAACTAGTCTTGAACAGGTCAATTGACAATAACAGCTGGCTAATCATCATGCAGTATATATGATTTTCTTACAATACAACGTTCAGACAAGCCCGGACCATGATTCTTTATCAATTTGTTTGTTTGAAATGATGTTCAAACATGCGTTTCACTATACATTTATTTTTTCTAATGTCGTTTTCTTACGCAACATTCAGACTAGAGACAAGGTACTTGTTATTATTAAAATAGCTGTATGATTCTTGCATACTATAGCTTATCAATTGCTGGTGGTCTGAAAGTGAGATCATCACACTTCTGATCATGGTAATACAGTGGAACCTGTATATAGACCACTCAAGGGAGACAAGGAAGGTGGTCTTTATTGGCAGGTGATCTTTACTGGCAGGTGATCTTTATGTACAGGTTCCTTACGTACATGTTTTAATGAGAAGCCATTTTCAAGAGAAACAGAAAATGTTGTCTTCATAGACAGGTGGTCTTTCTATACAGGTGGTCGCTACAAATTTAGTATTAATAGTGATGGTCGTTATATTGATATTGATGATAGACATTATGAATGCCTAATCATAATACTATTTACAATACTTCACACTTTTTTTCTTTTATGTACTTCAGCGGGACTGCACTATTTGTAGCTACTTGCGCCCTCTATATACATGTATATAGCAAACAATGCCTATAAGCGGTGAACGTTGGTCCCCCATGGTCCCCTTTTTCTTATAAACTTGAATTGAATTGAATTGAATTGAATGTTAATTGAGAGCTGATTTGATGAGAATCACGAGATAACCACCTGTCAGTGACCATGCAGGGAGGTCTAATTCCTCCTGGCCAAACTGCAGATAGGCTTAAAAGCCACATGTATTGACAAATACCTTGTTTGCACGATACATGTAGTACATGTACATGTAGGTGTATAAAGACCACCTGTCTATAGAGACCATATATATTTGCTGTTGAGTATTTGAAACTAGTACCAAATGAACCTGTACATAAAGACCACCTGCATACTCATTATTTTGTTCTTCCTTAAATAGCCTTTATATAAATGAACAGGTATCAATTTATTATTATTATGATATTTATATTATCACCAAACATTGGGCCTACTTTAATACTTCTTGGATCACCATCATCAATATCATAATCATCACTAATATTAAAAATCATGATCATTATTCTTATCACTAATTATAAATCACAAAATGCGCCATATCCATATTTCATGTCAATTTTTCTGCTTTCAGAAAAGCACAAGTCATAATGTTGTTGTTGTCATTCACAACAACAGTACATGTGAGACAAAAACAACAGTTGTTGAAGGTCAACACGTAATCAGAGCTTCACCATCTTAGGTCACCAAAATAGTCACACCAATGAATGCCCTCCATCATTATAATTGTTCATACGCCATGTACACTCACACTGTAAACTAAATTAAATTATAATACACGAGACCTTTGCCGACGTATTTACAGTGCAGAAAGATGTTAAAAAATACTCACCGCATACACATAGCAAAGACATGGCTACAGTCCCGTTAGTGCCCAAACCGGTGCGAGCTAGAGCCTCTATCTGAGAGTGGGTTGCGCTCGCTATCACCCGGCTATACGCTCGGTGATGATTCCGTTCATTTCTGCGTCAAGTTATCCAAATTCCCCCTCATCTAACACTGTTTTCTCCCACATGAAAAGGGGTTCCAATATTAGAAGAAGAGAATTTAAATATTTGTCTCAATTCGTGATTAGCTGTCCTGTTTAATCTGTCTTCCTGTAATCAAGTAACACTTTGATTGTCGTGTGGTTCGCTATTTTCACCCGAGTCAAGATTTCGCCTGGTTTTCGCTTCACCTATACCACAGAGGCATCCATTTGCGGTGTATGTGTAGAAAATCTTATAGCAGGTGGCAGAACGCGTATACGTACGTGTATTACATCGACACACACAATCCGGTTTGCACGTAATACTGTATTGTGTGTGTTGGCTGTGTGTATCACTGGCTGGGCGATCGGTCATCGTGACGTCACCTTGTAGTAGATAGCAAGCATGTCATCTTTAGCAGCGGGATGGCGCCTTTACATACGAGTCTTGACATTCTGAATGAAATTAATGCACAGAAGGTACTTCCGGTCGACGAATCATTCGGGAGATGTTAATAAGAGTCGTAAATACCGTCACATCACTTCCTTTTCGTCAAGGACATTATTAATGGAGACCAAATAGCTTGATCACCATCAGCCTTTTCAATTCATTTAATCGTGATGCTAATGCATAATTATTGCACAAAATGCAAATACTACGTTGTACCATTAATTTGTTAAACATTCAGGTACTGTTTTATGTTCTTTCGTAGTTTTAAAGGATAATGTATGTTTGAGATTATGAAAATCGTCATTGCCATTATATCAGGCCTGTTTCAAATAGATTAGCGAAAGGTGGGGATTAAAAAGTCATTAAAATATTCATCATACTTAGCTTTTAGATTAATAAAGTTAATGAGGTAGGATTACTGATTAGCGTAACTTCATTCTCAAAAATAGAATTCAAGATTATCTTTTCTCAACATGCACAAGTCGTGTAGAATCGGAGCAATAATCTATGCCCCTATAAAACAAATTAGAAAATAAATAAATGAAGAAATGAAGAAAAAAAGATCGGAGGACAGTCTGTTCTCTTAGGCCTAGTGATTGTTTTATTATACAGGCTAATCCAAACGATTGTGTTAATACTGCATGTAGATTAATTTATCAAGCAGAAGAAGAATAAAAGTATATGAGAGGAAGTATAATGATATTACTCGACTGATTCGCGTGTATACCGGCTTAGATGAAGAAAGCCATACATATTCCATGGCGCCTACTAATGTTTATTAAAGACCCTCGGACAGAATCCTTAATATCAATGGAGTGCCTTCAACACTAAGATAAAAATTTAATGGGTATGCGGAAGGGGGCGCTACATAGGGTAATTCCATAGAGCTATACATCATTGACAGAGGTATAGGCCCGAACCAAGTATTAGGGTACATAGCAATATTGAGATTTTTGTTTTGTTTTGTTTTGTCGGGCAAGCATAGGAATATTCTTTTTGATGTGCCATTATTTCTTCCCACCGTAAGTTTTTTTTTAATGAATCTGTCTCTTTACAACAGAAATAGATAAAGAGATGTTGTTATTCCTTGCATCCATTACTCTATACCCGATCTATATTTAGTTTCTATTCTTTTCATTAAAACCATTGTGATCTTTCTTTGAAACTTTCATAATGATTTATCAATCATATTATAGATATTCACTGCTCCCAATTAAAGTTGAAGCAACAACTAACATTTACACAAATTACCGAGGTCTGTTTAGTGCTTCAATATATTTCACACAATTAAAGCCGAAGGTCTGTTGCCAGTAATACGTTTATATCACAACTGTGCTGGTGAAATGGATAATCAAGTGTAGAACTTCTTTTGTCATGTATTGGATCATGTTTTAGTGGATTCTGGAAAGCTTTTTTCAAAGCTAAGAGATCTGTTAATATATCCCCGCCCCCCCCCCCCCACTCAGTGTTATTTAGGGTATGCATATATGCTCGTTCCCTCTTTTTGAAAGCACCCCCTATCTGAGGACTGCCAACATTTCCGAACCCCCCTTTCGCTGGCTTTTCGCAGGCTTTTCCTGCCTTGGAGACCCCCCTAAATACGGAAACATGCTCAATGTACCCCCCTAAATTCAGAATAATTTCTCAGGAGTCCAAAGAGATGAGAGAAAAAAAGAAAAACACCCCCTTTTAAAAAGAAATCTCCGGGTGAAAAGTAAAATACACCCCTTTTTTTACAATTCTCGGGCCGGACTTTTTCGCACGAAAAGTACCCCTTTACCGGACATTTTGGTAACACGCATTCGGTCATTCCGACCCTGGAGTGGGGGGGCCGGGAAAATATCTCAGTTAAATTTGGATTTTTCGTTATAAACTTTTGTGATAAATGAACGAAAGTCCTTTGTTTTTATTTATTTATTTATTTATTTATTTATTTATTTATGCATGTTCACAATTTCACAATTCATCGAAGTTAACATCACATGAAAAATTAATATAATATAACAAATCATTTTCAATTTTACATGGATCATGGATGAATAAGTGTAGAAAAAGAATATAACATTGTTTTATCAAAGACAAGTTGCAACTTATATACAGTTTGAAGAATGAACACACAAAGGTGATGAAACATAAGCAAATAGAGCTTGAATCGTTACAACACCTTTCAAATATATAACATATGACAAATAAAATTCCTGAAGTTTTGTAATGAACTATTTACACTATTTACAAAGTTTTAAAAAATAAAAAAAAATAAAAAAGAATTTCGTTAAGCCTAGTAAAAAAATTATGTTAGATTTAATTAGAACTGATAAATAGATTATAATGTAAGTAATATTTTTACATCTGTGAAATGATAATACATTTGAGTGCTCTTTTAAAAGAGTTTGTTGATTTTATATTTCGAATATCATTAGGTAAAGAATTCCATACATCTGGACCTCTGTGTCTGATTGATTTCTGGGCTAATGTAGTGTGAGGATTGACCACATGTAAATTCGATGACTGCCTTGTTGAATACGAATGAACCATGTTATTAGGTTGGAACATTAAATTATTTTTTTTTCTTTGAATTCTTGTCAGTCAAAACGAATGAGAGTTTCTCTGAATGCTTCGCCAAGTTACACAATGTATTATGCCTGGTGTAATTATGATAATGATAGGAAGAAAGTAAATCTATTGTTGCGCATATCATTAACCACTAATTGGGTTACTGCTTCGGCTCGTCTCTCGATCATTACCTCACTACAGGCAGACATTGCTCAATGGACCGTGTAGGGATCAGTTCATTGACATCCATTATGCCTCCATGGGCGTTGACTTTCTCGCATATGCCAGGAGTGGATTCAGGACTATATGAAAAGAGGGGCGACATTTTCTTCCAGTTGTATAGTTTTATTTTTTTCCCAGGAACTTGATTTCGGGAATTCGTCACTCTCTGAAAAAAGCTCTGGTAGTAATGGCTCCCCCTTCCCATCCCATTTTAAAATATTTTGTACAATATTTGTTTAAATATGTACCACTAAAAAGGATTTGTAATTCTTTCTCTCTCTCTCTCTCTCTCTCTCTCTCCATAAAGGGGATGAGGGGCGGTCGTTTTGTCCCCACCTCCTGGGTCAGATTATGCATGAGCCACTTGGCTTTAAACTGAAATGAATCACGCTATCACCAGTCCATTGTCAAATTTCTCTGCAACAATACTCCATCATTTAGAATTCAGAGTTCGGGTGATGACGAAATCAAGTCTAACCCATGGTAATTGATTACCAAGACCCTGCGTGGATATTGATTTGCATGTAATATGGTATTTTACCAGGCGATCGTGCATTTTATTTGCGCCTGGCTTTGCATAATGAGGGCATTATGGAGGAAGCAAGTTTAAGCCTCATTTATAGAAGATAGAAGAGTAAACGTCCGTGGTGGCTAATTGATTGGATGCAAACAGCAAATTTCTTCTGTTTGCAGATTGCATGCATAAGGAAAGCCTAAATGCAAAAAGGTATTGTATTGACCTTTTTTTAGTAGCTGTCATATTTTAGAACATTGTCATTGGCAGTGGTTTCCTTGGGGCTACTAAGCTTTTTCTTTCTCCTTCTGGACTCTAGCCGCTATTTTATGCTATTTATGCTATTCTAATTACTTTTTTTCTTGTACCTTTATCTCTTTATCCCCCCCCCCCTCTGTTCTCTCCCTCATTATCCCTCAATAATGGACAGATTTCATTGTTTAATCTGTATCAGTTGTGCTTTTTGTTGTTAATTACATCTCTTATTTTGCCATGTATCGTTTTTAACCAAAACACAAAATAAAATCACACAATGGCTCTTTTGCATACCTCATCCTTTTCCTTCCACCCCTCTCTCTCTCCGTCTCTCTCTTAAATATCCTCCCCCCCTTTCATATTCTCTATATCTCCATCCCTCCCAATTCCTTCCTTTTAACCATTTTTTACAAAATAAAAATAGAACACAAACCTTTTAATTGAATTCATTATCAATATAATTTAGTCACATTTCAAACTTGAGTGCAGAGATGGGTTATAAGGATGTCAATTGTACTTGATCTGACTATTTTTGTATATACAGTATAGAGAATATCTGTGAAGGAAAATCAAAGATCCTAATTACCTACACATAAAGAAACTTGAAAACACCATACATAATAATTGTTTAAAGATAACTTAATGCCACGTTATCCTATACTGACTGAGAAAGCAACATCTTCTATAACAAAAGAGATGACTATTTGATTTAATATATTATGCCTTTTTTAACATTTCAGTACAGTGCGTCCCCGAAAAAAAACTAAACCGAGAATTATCTGTTTTACTCAATACATGGCACATATTTGATATAACTAATATGATACACATTTCAAAATATTGTGAAAAGAAATATAAAACAAAATCAATTATTATTATTTTTAATTTTTTGGATTAGGCCTACAGATGGAGTGAAATTCTGCCAACTGCTTGTGTAGAACCTTTATAAATGTGCCAAAAATATAAATGCATTTCATAACAATTACAGAAATTACTTCCTCAAATATACACCATTGCCTATAAATGGAGTAGTTTTTCCTTGTTATTATTCCAACCATATGGGCAACAGTGTAATAAACTAAATCACTTGGTTCTGTCACAGAGACAAGCTTGTATTCAAACCATAGCAGCTAACATAAAGAGTTGAGAAATAAACATAAAATATCTCCTTGTCTGCTTCAAACCAAAATCACATGGTTCTGCCACTGAGACAAGCCTGTACATTCAAACAATAACAGCTAACTTAAAGCGTTGAGAAATAAACATAAAAATCTCCTTTCATATCTCCTTTCTCTTTTAAACTACAAACCCCAAACCAGAAATTTCAGTCTTACACTCCTGAATTATTAGAGATGTTATTACAGAAACAATTATATATATATTTTACTCAACAGGCATTAATTTATTACTGAGTTCCAATGTTTTATTGAATTGAAATGATTACAGAGTTGATATAACTATGTTTTAAAAAGTAGCACATCCAAAAGACAAGAGATTATTTAGGAAGACACACATTGTTTATGGACGGAATAAAATCTTGAATTTAGAATCATAGAATGTGGCAGTGGAGATGTACATAAAGAGTTGAGAAATAAACATAAACTGTCTCCGTGTCTGCTTCAAACCAAAATCACTTGGTTCTACCACTGAGACAAGCTTGTTTTCAAACAATAACAATTAACATAACGAGTTGAGAAATAAACATAAAATGTCTCCTTGTCTGCTTCAAACAAATACTAAACAACGAACCTCAAACCTGAAATTTCATGTCTTACAATCCCAAACTTCTGTAATTGTTATGTTTGTAGAACAAAAGTACAAAATATGATATAAATTAAAGATGTAATTACAGAAACAATTATATATACATTTTACTCAACAGGCAAACTTTTATTACTGAGTTCCAATGTTTTATTGCATTGAAATGATTACAGAGCTGTTACAACTATGTTTCAAAAAGTAACACATCCACAAGACATGAGATAATTTAGGAAGACACACATTGTTTATGGACGGAATTTAATCCTGAATGTCGCGGTACCATCATATCGTCGCTGTTTTCACGAAGTGACGGTAGTGAAAAAAACTTGCATTTACTTTGCGTGACGATTTTCCTCACTACCGTCACTTCGTGAAAACAAGGACGATATGATGTGGCATTGGAGATGTACATAAATAGTTGAAAAATAAACATAAACTGTCTCCTTTTCTGCTTCAAACCAAAATTGCTTGGTTCTGCCACTGAGACAAGCTTGTGTTCAAACAATAACAGCGAACATAAAGAGTTGAGAAATAAACATAAAATATCTCCTTGTCTGTTTCAAACCAAGTTTAAACTAAGAACCCCAAACCAGAAATTTAAGTCTTACACTCCTGAATTTCTGTCACTGTTATGTCTGTAGAACAAAACTACAAAATATAACATATATTAGAGATGTACAGAAAAATATATATATACATTTTACTCAACAGGCAAACTTTTATTACTGAGTTCCAATGTTTTATTGCATTGAAATTATTACAGAGCTGTTACAACTATGTTTCAAAAAGTAGCACATCCACAAGACATGAGATTATTTAGGAAGACACACATTGTTTATGGACGGAATAAAATCCTGAATTTAGAGGTACAATGAAAGAACACGGTGGTGGAGTTATACACCTATCATTCATAATTACACCATTCAATGCAGTAGTTGGAATGACCTGTCAATAATATAACGTATATAATCTTCATAAAAATTGATTCAAATTACTAATTAGTGAAGTTACATATTACTGGAAAAGAAATTATATATTTGTACCACTATGAATAATGACATGAATCAACAGTGGCATCACAAAATAATATTTTTAAAAACTAAATGTTAATAAGCTTGGTGGAATCAAATGGTGGAAAGATTCATATCAATATTATATATAAAAAGACACAACTGAATCAAGCTACCATCATGTCAAAATATGAACAATTTTGATCATCACTTTTGTGAATGACTTCAACTCTGACCAAAGGGACTTTTGGTTTGTTAAGTCACTATCACCAACTATCATACATGTGCTAAAAGATTGTCCTTTATTTTCTCAAGTAACTCACAATACAATTTCAGTGCAAAACTTACAAACTTACAATGTCAAAATAAATGGATACTATTACGCAATATTAACCATGATTACATATGACTGAATCACATTTAAATACTGGTAGTTTGTTTTATGTGGGGGCCATATTTATAAGCAATTTGCTTTTTTGTAGTCCTGACCATATATTTGCTTTGTCTTTTGTATGTTCTATGTATATTCTTTTCTATCATATGTTTTACTTTTACATGTATATGGTTCAATAACTTTGATTCAATTCAAATGTACTGGTACGCATACTTTAGGGAGATGTGAGTTGGTCTAGCTTAAAGTTCACTTGGTCAGCTCTCTGTCTACACCTACAAACTGGCTCAGGCGACCCTAGTTTGAAGCCGAGTCACGTCTTTCAAATGATGTCGTAAAGGTTGGTCCCCAGACGTAAATGGTCATATCTGATTGATACACGTCTGTAAAAACCCAATTACAAACACACACACTCTGATCTGTTTTCTATTGACAGTATACAAAATAGCACTTGAAACAAAGAATAGGTAGATGTTTCTGTAATATAAAGAAGATGATTAATACCCATATAAACATTTTCGCCATATTTATACAAGCTCACAGACTTGTTCATTGTGAAAGTATCATTATCCCATCGACTACCGGTACTCAATTCTCTCATTTGCATAGACTTTACACAGGACCCACCCACTTCCTGTAGAGAATGGCTTTAGATATATTTAACTCTCAACTTTCAAACAATGCATATACTGGGTACCGGGTATATAAAGAGTTGCACACAAAATAAGATTCATATATACAAATGACAGCACACATGTATTCATGGACACATATCCAAGACCAAGGTAATTTCATTATTTAGAGTTGCTTATGCCTGGGTATATAGAGGGCAGCACACGGACGTACGCACAGGAGCGTAATACACGTTGGCTCAGTGTTATGTAGTGATCGCCAAGTTGCCTACTTCACAAACGACTATATACCCACGCGTGAACATCTTTAACATCCACTATTTCAAGCTTTGAATGCTGATTGAATGCAAACAGTGCTTTCGCTATGTTATAAATATACATGTATTAAGATATATCGCCTTTCATTGAGAAGAGTAAACCTACATGAATGTATGTGGATGTTGCCCCAATTAAGATGGGAGAAGATGATAGCCAGTGACTATCATTCACTTTTATTTGATGTAAAAGTATTTCCAAGAAAGGAAGCTTCTTGACGGGGAGCAGGGTCTGGTGTGGAACTTGACATCATATTATGGTCTCATGGAGAACAGGTCTGTGAGTGTTAGATTTTACATAATGCTCAGAACGTTAAATAACATTTTTGTGACTGAACGTAGTCCTTGAGTGACTCCTGAGAATATCTCACAGGAATAAAAATTTCTGCTAAACCAAAGCCAATCTGTCTTTTGGATGACCCCATTTTGGAATGAGACTTAATAGGTGGGCTAGGTGATACTAACAATCTCCAAAGTGTATGCAAGAATAGTGAAATTGTAAGTTCATACAGAGTTTAGTGCACAACACACTGTTATCACTTACCCAAAGCAGTGGACTATTGGTGTTTGTATTTGGTTACTTCTTGCCTGTCCATTGTACATGTATATGATTTTTGGTAATTCATGCTGTAGAGTACTTAAGAATGCAGTAGGATTTTAGTTGAGCACTCCATTGTTTTCATAATATTCTTTTCAGCATGATGATGATGCTATAAATTCCTTATACCGGTACATGAAATGTAATTAAACATGTACAGCAATCGAACAAGTACCATCTTGCAAGAATGTGTCAGGTCAGGATTTTAAATCATTATGATCCCGGAGCCAAGTCAATACCACCAATATTTTTCATGTTTGCCATCTCTCTGATTTCCTCAGAAATCAATGTTTGCTGACATTCCTTGACAAGCTTTCACCAAGGGACTTTTAAATTCTCCAGTTTAAGACAGTTTCTGTGCTTCTATTCTTCATGATTCACCAAGCAAGGTCATGACCACAAGTTTCTTCATGTGAGTCATCTCTCCTCTGATCTCTTCAGCAATCAATGTCTGCTTGCCCTCCAGGGACAGCTCTGAGACTGGTCAAGCTTTCACCAAGGGACTTCATCCCCTCAGGGTTTTCCTTCCTGAACACCAAGCTAAGTCACAACCACAAGTTTCTTCATGTGAGCCATCTCTCCTCTGATCTCCTCAGCAATCAATGTCTGCTTGCCCTCCAGGACAGCTCTGAGGCTGGTCAAGCTCTCACCGAGGGACTTCATACCCTCAGAGTTCTCCTTCCTGAACTCCTCGATCAAGGCTCGCAGTCTACGCTCCAGTCTAACCTGCTCGGCCTGGAAGGAGTCCTCAAGATCTCGTCTCATCTCCTGGAGCTCAGAGGAGACATGGGACTTTGCTTCTCGTTGGTCTGCTTCAAACTTCTCCAATTGCTTTTCCAGAGCACCAATCTTCTTCTTATAGGTCTCCTCCATTTCGTCCTGGAAAATACAAATAAACAGGGTTTTGTAAAAGATATCCTTCAAAATAGAAGGTACAGGTGAAGTCTGATACCTCAGTCACACCATCAAGACTAACAATGGACCAACAACAGGCCGAACAAAAAATGTACATTACCCTGAATGAGAATGAATTGGTCGGTTTGGACTTGGTGTGGAGTTGTTTTAATGGTAGGACTTAGGTAGTGGGTAGTGTAACATCTAAGTAATGTGAACAGAACCTGATTATGATTTGTAAATACTGGTACTTGATACATCCATGGTGTTTAACTCTGGGCTCATGACCCTTCGGTCAGTTTTTGGGATTATTGCTGAGGGGTTATGAATGGGTCACAAATGAGACAGTCGAATTAAAGTAGATGGATAATGTATCATTGGATTACAGGAGATAATAACACTGTCAAAGGGTACTCACAAGGAATGTCATCTTGGGTTGTGGTGCCAAATAATTGCTAATACTGTACCAGATTAACTGGCAATATTTTAAAGAAGAGATTACTTGAGGGCAATAGGGTACTCTTTTGTAAATAGTGATTTACCCAAAAATAGGAAATGAAATAAAACATATATGTAATCAACGAGTTTCCACTTTTGAACATTCAATGGATTCTGAATAAAGTTGGAACAGGTCTAATATTTACCATCCTCTTGTCTCGCTTTGATCTTGCGGATTCCAGTGTCATTGTCATGTCCTTCTCCAACTTCTGCTGTGATGAAAACCCTTGAGAACGAATGGACTCTACCGTCTGGTGGGTTTCTTCGATCAGGTTCCTGAGCTTAACATCCAAGGCGCTTAGGGCTTGCTGAAATGTGTCTTCTGATGATCTTAATCTCGCACTGTAATCGGATTGGTGTTGTTCGCTGTTCTGTCCCAATCTTGAAATCTTTGTTAAAAAGAAAACATTCATAAACAGCAAACTTTAACACAGAAACTAGCGACACATTCGTACTGATTGAATCAGACCTCGACAACTTTGATAGAGCATCATTATAAACTTATACAAAGCACAAGTTTATGAAATGTTATAGATCATATCATACAGAATATTCTTATCTAGTCACTCGAGGGTTGGCTCTTTCATAATTTGCCAATAAAGTTGTCATTCAGTTCTTCATCATACAAAATTGAGTCACATTTGTTGCATCAACTTCTTTGATTGTAAGTCGAGAAAATGAACCTAGATGGAAACATTTTTGCTTCTACATGCTGCAAAACAATACACTTTTGCGACATGAAACTTCCACTATATGTTCAGGACAGCCATTTTCATTGCAAAAATGTTGTGCTGTGTCAGCTGTGATTCAATAATTACATGGCATGGAACTTTGTGGATCTGGGGAGTGATTCACAAAGACTAAGATTGACTTTAAGTTGGACTTAACTATGGCAGGCCGTTTATGCAACTGGTTGCTCTCACCATTGGTCTCTCAATTATGATCTTTATATAATATTTTTTTCTACAACAATGAACTATCAAAAAATGTAAATTCTGTAGATTTGTGACCACGACTGGTATGTCCCTTGAGAAACCAATGCCAGTAAATGATGAGAGAAAACAGTGGCATGAACGGCCTGCCATAGTTAAGTCCAACTTAAAGTCGATCTTAGTCTATGTGACACACTCCCCTGGACCACTTGTGAAATTTTCTAAGCAACTTTGTCTAGTTTTATTGAAAGTAAGGCTGCCTGACGAAAGTCTAGCATAAACCCACACCTTCTCAAATGAAATTCAAGAGAATGAATAACTATGGATCTTCAGCTTACTCACCTTATCTTCCAGTATATTCTCTGTTCTTGTCTGGTTTCCGATGACAGTCTGCATCTGCATCATCAGCGTACTAAGGGTTTCGTACATCTTCCTCATGTCTCCAGATAGAACAGAGATATTGGCATCGCATCTGAAAGAAAAAAGGGAAAAGGGATAAAAATCTTTCGTCATACAAATCAAACAAGGTTGTTTGGAGAGATAGTCTGGGTAGCGTCTCAAGAAACCGTCATAAGTACAAGTTCACCGACATCCAATTGAAACGTGTGTTAAACTTAATACATGCACTTCAATGGGATGTCTTTGGACTTGTACTTATGACGGTTCCGTGAGAAGCTGCCCTGGAAGACCTTTTTTTTAAAGACCCTATCCGATGAAAACACAACTTTATATCTATAGAAAGCTGAATGAACGTAGCATACAAACATAAAGGAATAACAGATATTTTTCCTTCAGTATTGCACAAAAGCAAATTGAAACCTTTTTCTGCACCCCTTAACATTACTAGTCGACAGGGGTCAAATTTGCCGCTGTTAAGGCGATGACATGATATGTGGACCTAATTGGCTCACCTATAAAGCTGAGGCAATGAGCTGTGCTAAATTAATGCAAAGTCATTGCGAATATGTATATTCCACATTAGATGATGTCATCAAGTCGGGAAATCTATGTGGATGTCAATATCTTTATTAGAGGGCTTTGAGTAATCCTGATGTGCCTACTATTGTTATAGAGTCAAAGCTGCTATTAAACATCAGTTTTCAATAAAGCATTGTATAATAAGAGCATCTGTACCAAAAATTTATGTGCCTAAAAAAAGTTGAGGTGTCGTGGTCTAGTGGATACGTCACTGGACTGTGGATCACATCGTTCACGGTTCGAGTCCTGTTGCGGCACTAATGTCCTTTGGCAAGACATTAATCTACATTTGCCACTCTCCACCCAGGTGAAGTAGATTGGTAACCGATAGGAAGAAATTCCTTGAGTGCTTTAGCGCCGTATTATGGCAGCTCAGCTACAACCGGGGTAATGATATGATACTTTTGTATTAAGCGCAATAGAGTATATTCATTTAGTTTATTATCATTATTATTTTCTAACTCCAAAGAGTGGTCTTAGCAATAGGTTTAAGCACCACTAGCTAAACAATTCAGGAGAGTGATTTCTGATTGAAGGCTTCACCTTGCTACACGAGACCGAAGGTCATTGACGGAAGTGGCTTGCTGGACTTCAAGACTCCTCATCATGGTGTTGCTCATAACACTGGCCTGGTCACGTCCACTGAGTTGGTTCTCTAAACTCTGAAGAGCAAGATTTTTAAAAGTTTAAATGGACTAATTTAAGTCTTAAGAAATGTTATGCATCATAATCAAATATATTTTATTTTAAATTTATTTCATTATTAATTTATCTATTATTATTACAATTTTTTTAGGGGGGACAGGTAAATTTGTTTCTTAGGGCTCGTCATGTCCGTACGTACGGTTTTTCTTTAGTTTAGACTTTGAGAGGAATAGTTGTTACACATAGTCAAGTCACAACTACCTCTCTCAATATGCTATGGTTTAAAGGGCATATCACTATTGCCCCACGTCATTACCTTTAAATGATTTTTTTCCCCCTTACAAAAGAGGTTGAAGGATACTTTGACTCTCTATTACTTCTTCTCATCTACGAAACAACAAATTGTGGATGAATTAAGACTACCTGTACGATTATTCAAATAAACAGATGCTACTTCACGAAGAGCCAAAAATTGAGTTGTTACTTCCACTTGACACAAACTATTGTTCGCCATTAGTCAGTGATACATCAGTGATGTACTACTATGCTTTGTTAGGCAAGTCTGAGCAAAGCATTTGGATTGTAAAGAAAGAATTGCAACACATTGGTTGAACTTTTATTTTCCCTAAAGCCATGTAGTCAAGAGACATGTACTTCCCTTACAGTATAAAGCTAAAAGTAAGCCGGAACCCTAGATCAAAACAATCAAATATTGAACAACCTACTTGTATGAGATATAATACACCATTAATTCTTTGTAATAACCCAATGCTACTCAATTCCAAATTGACTAACCTCAATGTCATGGCTTAGAGTTTTCACAGCCGAGGTTACAGTGTGAAGATGTTCCTGCAACAGCCCCCTCATTTGTCGATCGTTCCGCATGTCATGATACCCATCGTCCTCCACCATGTGAGCGACGATGGCGTCCTTTAACTCAGAGGCACGCTCTATCAGCATACGGGAATTCCGGGAATTATTCCTAGATGGAGAGTCCTGTTTTAACAAATAAAGCAGTTACATGTATATGACCTA
Organism: Strongylocentrotus droebachiensis; assembly: GCA_035222895.1. Lineage (NCBI taxonomy): Eukaryota > Metazoa > Echinodermata > Echinoidea > Camarodonta > Strongylocentrotidae > Strongylocentrotus > Strongylocentrotus droebachiensis. Next base: position 93,688 of record JAVYIG010006909.1, read on the forward strand.
ATCAACTCAGAGGCACGCTCCATCAGCATACAGGAATTCCGGGAATTATTCCTAGATGGAGAGTCCTGTTTTAACAAATAAAGCAGTTACATGTATATGACCTAATCAACTCAGAGGCACGCTTTATCAGCATACGGGAATTCCGGGAGTTACCCCTAGATGGAGAGTTCTGTTTTAACAAATAAAGCAGTTACCGTATTTGCCGGCGTATAGGCCGCAGTATTTTTGGAAGAATTTATTTATTTATTTATTTATGCGGCGAAGAATAAAAAAAGATTTTTTTTATTTTTTTATTTTTTTATTTATGGCGCTATGCCTGGCAATGTCTCCCAGCTCAGTAATCAGTGTGTTGACTCACCACTCGGAAACTACAACAACACTAAAATTTGTCTGTCATCTTGGTTTGAAAGTAATCTTTCTAATAGATCTCAATATGTAGTTTATAATAATAATTCCTCAATTTTTTTTATATAACAAATGGTGTACCACAAGGTTCTATCCTAGGACCTAGTACTCTATTGTTTTTAATTCACATTAATGATCTTACACATTCTTCTAAAAACGACATTGTTACTATTATTTGTGACAAGTTTACAAGCACAAATCAGCGCCTTTAACTGCACCTCGATGTTAAATGAAGGTCCTTCCCCGCGTGGGTTTTCGGCAACAAAACAACAACAACAACAATTTTTTTTTTTTTTTTTTTTTTTTTAAATGTCAAAATCGGGGGTGCGGCCTATACAGCGCTGCGGCCTTATCGCCGGCAAATACGGTACATGTATATGACCTAATCAACTCAGAGGCACGCTCCATCAGCATACGGGAATTCCGGAAATTACCCCTAGATGGTGAGTCCTGTGTTTAACAAATAAAGTAGCTACATATTTATGATCTGCCAAGAAATAGACACTTGCTTCAGTATACGGAAGCCTAGTAGAAGTACAGAATGGGAAGTCATGAAAGAAACCCCCCCCCCCAAAAAAAAAAAAAAATCAAATTGCTAGCATCTCGCCATTTATCAATTTGAATCTAAACCAGATCTGCCAAACCTTTCTTGGGGGTGGGGGTGGGGGATCTTGATAGCAACCATTACTCCCTGGAATGAAGTGAATAAATGTCTGTCATTTATTAAAGAAATTGAAATGTTGTGTCCAAAACAAATAAAGAAAATTCTAATTTACAATATCCAACAAAATTCACAAATTTTATATTCAAATGGTTTACTTAATTAAGGAAAAAAGATGTTGAGAGGCTGTTTATGACGATGATAATTCTATAAATTGAAGAAAAAATCTCAGGTCTGGTTTCAACTACAGCCATCAGTCGACACATATCTCCAACACTTTCATAAATAGGAAAAGAAATTATCTAATTAATAACTGACCTGAATATTCTCATGTGACCTTGCAACATTACCCCAGTTTCCTTGAACTTGAAGAGGGGGCAGCCGGCTGGCCATGATGTGGGGTTCACTATTTTCAAGTCAGAAGTCAGAAGTTAACTGTTTCCAATTTACAAAGACTGAGCTGGCAGGATTGAGTTGTAATCATTCATAATGAGATGTTTTACAGCAATCCTTCTGGAGTTGAATTGTGTTTTCCTTCTTCTTTCTTCCAACATCTATAATACATCCTCTACCTGTGGAAAATAGAGAAAATGTGCATTTAGGTACTCATAGAATTAGCATTAGGCCTAAAAAAAATAGATGTTGTATTGTCCTTTGCGACCAACCCAAAAATCTTAAAATCTACGGATGGCTTTTAAAAAATAAAAAAAATTACTGTTTTTCAGAGAATTTTTTTTTATATGAATGAAAAAAGCATTCAAAACAGAAAAATATCAGCCCAAAGAGGGAGAGAAAAAAAAAGATTTCCAACCGACCGACCCATGTATTGGCACATAAAGGGCAATACAACATCTTTTTTTTTTAGGCCTTACTATACTTCCTGAGAGTAAAATATGACTGACATGGCCCCCCAATACACTTGAAAAAAAAGTCCTAAATTTTTAAGTGTAGGACTCGATCCACACCATCACTTGATTTCATTAACATTTATTAAGACATTAATGTATACCCAGACCATAATATACTTCATAAATGATAATATTTGAAGACTTAAATGACCGTTAGAAAATAATATACCGGTATATAATATAAGGACAACTATTTATGATGGTGTGTGCTATTCGATGCAAAGGTATTGTTTAGACTACCATATAGGCCCTAGTTTTATTAGATAATATTTCAAAGCCCCAGTTGTGCCAAAGCAAAGGCAAAAACAAAAAATGACAGTTTTTATTTTTGTTGAAAAGCGTCCGGACACACACACAACCCCCCCCCCCCCCCCCGTAAGATAGTAAGACTAGAGCTAAAGTTAGACTCCCGCACAGAGACCTTAAGCTTACAATTAGCGCATGCGCAGATTGTTCATTCGATCTCAGCCGCATTTTCATAAGTTGGCGCCTAGCCTAGCCGACATGGGCCCTTCAGATTGGCTTTCACTGTTCTCCATTGACTCAATGCTACAAGATATTTGTGCGAGGAGCAGGCTTGCAATTTTTCTGGTTTTGTCAATACCAAAATTATGATATTTCAGGCAAACCCTTTATTTGTTATGATTTTTTCACTTAAGTATTTCACTTAAGTATTTTACTTATGTTTAAGTTTTACTTAACTATTTTTAAAGTTTGAACAATTCTCATTTTCGTCATATTTAAGGTACAAACTGGAAATTTATTCTTTACATGTTTATTGATTTTTCTATTTTATGTGTTTGCAATGCCGTGTGTGTGTCAGTTATGTGTGAAGTGCTTAACCTGTTTAAGTAGGATGTGTAAAAATCTCTGTGGTGTGATGTAGATCTAGACTCCTAGGTCTAATTACGTATTGACTATGCCATTGAACTTATAAGTTGCGCTTAGGTTAAGTAGGCCCTCTCTCACTTAAATTTGAAGCCACTCGAGCGGATCGGCGTATGAGAGCGCATAAACTCACTCACTCACTGTACAGTGCTCAATGCGCAAAGTTTACGGTTTAGCCTCAATTCTGAGTCTGATGACATTTTAAATGTTTTTGCCGTAATTCTACTGGAGATTTGTGTTAGCACCCAATCAAGATCGATAATCAAAAAAACTTGAAATAGATCTAGACCTACACCACAGCATAGCCATAGCCAGGCAATTAAGCAAAGCCGTCTGTTCGATGAAGCCAAGGAGTTAGTAACTCCTTGATGAAGCCGAGCAAAGCTAAAGCTACATTTGAAAGTATGTGGCCCCGAAGATCAGGGCGGAACTGCACTGATTGATTCTTGCATCCCGTTAGCGTTGTGATGCAAATTTTGCAGAAGATGCTAATCCGATCTAACACTAGTAACAGCATCCCAAAACTTTTTAACCAATACACCACATGTACAACAATTAATTAACTGCTTATGTACGACAGTAAATTTCAAAACCTGTTGCTTTCTTACTAAATATAAGGTAATTTGTTTTTACGTCTTCTTACTTTTCTTGGACAGCGGCGCCGCAGTCTCCATGTAAACGAAATGTACTGAGCTTTCAAATAGGCAAAACGAAAAGGAAATTAATTTGAGAGACAAAATGGCTTCGGTGAACTTGGTACTTGGTTGTAGCCATAGAGATATATACTCACTCATGCAGGAAGCTATACTGGGATGGTAGGTGAGGCGAGTAACTACATGGAGTGTCATCAGGGGCGGCCGAGCGACTTCCAAAGTGGGGGGGGGGGCACCAAGAAAAAGGGGTACTTTCTGGAAAAAAGGGCACCTTCAAAGGGAAATCTCAAACCGAAAATATACAATCTCTTAGACATATAGGTATATACCCCTATATTGTGATTTCATTATCAGGGATGATTTCAATATTTGTTTCACTTTATACACCATACAAGATATTGGGGGTGACATGCTTTCGAGTAATAGCAATTTAAATTGCTTTTGTCACCCCTGACCAGCAGATTGTATCCTTCTCTCTATCTCCTCTCCACTTTCCTAAAGCTGTTTGAATGTATTATGAAATGTCAATGTATTATCTGATTGTTATACTCACTGTATGTTTTTCGATTGGTCAAATAAATAATAATAATAATAATAATCATACTTTGTAGTTGGGTGTGATGGTCTGAAAAATTATTTGCGAGCGAGCTGGACGAGCAAGGAATTTTTTTAATATTTGTGAGATCTCAGTGCGAAAAATTACATCTTATAACAAGGACAAAACCCAATCCTGATGGGGTTATAAGCACATTCTCATAACGGAAGACTGAATAGACCTTTGATAGGTAACATAAGTATATCATCTATAGATGCGTGCGAGCGTAGCGAGCGAGCTTTGGGAGAAATTGCTCTTAGTTGCTTGAAATTTGGGGCACGTTTAATGATGAGAGGAAAAGGGGATACTTGTCAGAAATGAAAAGGAGCATTTGTCTAAGTACAAAGAGTAATTATCAGAGGTGAAAATGAGGCACTTCTTACACCTTCAAAAAGAGGCACTCAACCAGGGATGAACAAAGTCAGTCATGAAAATAGGAAACGGGCATTTTTCGACGCAAAAGGCCGGGCCCCCATCAGATTTTGATAGGGTCATTTATAGGAGGTGAAAAGGGAGGACAGGTCCCTTATAGAATGGAAAAGGGGCACGTATCATTGTTAAAAGATTATCAGAGGTGAAAAGAGGCACTTATAATAAAGGAAAATGTGCATTAGTTGAAAGAAAATTGGCACCGATCAGATTTTAAAGGGGCATCTATCGGAGGTTAAGGGGGCAGTTATCTGAAGTGAAAAGGAGTAACTTCTCGTATCTGAAAAGGGTCATTTACGAGAGAAGGGGCACTTATGAGAAGGGGAAGGGGCTCCTTTTTAATGGGACACTTATCATTAGGAAAAGGGGCACTTACTAGAAATGAAAAGGGGCACATGTGGAAATGTAAGGTGCGCTTATCCGAGTTAAAATGGGGGTAGTTATTAAACGGGGTAGGGGCACTTATTGCAAAGGAAAAGGGGCACTTGTCAAAGTAAAAGAGGCACCTCTCAGATTTGAATAGGGCAATTATCAGAGGTGAAGGGGGCACTAATCAAAAGTGAAAAGAGGCACTTCTCGTACCTGATAAGGGGCACTTACTAGAGATTGAAAAGGGCACTTATGAGAATGGAAATTAGACACTTATTGCAAAGGAAAAAGGGAACTTGTCGAAGGGAAAGGGGTACTATTCCTATGTAAAAAGTGGCACTTTTTACAAAGTTAAAGGTGCACTTTTCCTATGTAAAAAGGGGCATTTTTGGGGTGCTTGAAAAAGTGGGGGGCACTGTGCCCCCCCCCCCCCCCCGGGAGGGCCGGCTTTGAGTGTCATGAATTGCTGAAATGGTGTGTGAACTCAAACCGACCTAACTAACATCAGACAAGCCTTTCGCTTACCTATGATTTCAGGGCGGTAAAAACTGGGAATTCGTAGGGGTCGGAGCAAACTCCCCCCCCCCCCGAAAAAAAATATATTGAACAATATCCAGGAAATTGAGCTGAGGTCTAATGAGGTATTATCTGTTTTATCATTTTTTATAGTGAGTGAACAAAAAGCACCCCAAAAAACTATACCGAATACAAACCAGATAATTTAGTTTGGGGATATTCTTTATAAGTCTATAGCTGGCTTCATGGATTCCCTCCCCTTGGACGAGAGCTTCAAAAGACAAAATATGTTTTTAAACTCCGCCAAGTTAGACAGATTTAATTCCTGTATACCCGAAAGCTAAACAGATACATAAATCTGTCTGCTGAATTGGAGCCTGGAAAAAAAATTGTCTTTAGAGGCTCTCGATTCAAGCCAGATCGATGCACTCTCAGCGGGTGAATAGCTGAATTGATTCTTTTGTCTACCCAAAAGCGTGAACAGTTTGTATAGATAAATCCAGGGTTGCCTGCCCAATTCTCCACACATACAAATGTACAATAAAAAGAAGAGAAATCAAATAAAGTTACAGTAAGATCGCTTTCTATCATCTCTGACGTTACGGGTGGGGGGGGGGGGGGGTTGAAAACCGGGCTTGAAAGAGACTCTGGAGGAGTGGCAGCAGAAAAGAAAGAAAGAAATATAAACCAACCGTCTATACTATTCAATAAATTCGAAAAGACATAACAAAGTGTAGATTTGTAAAAGCGAAATCAAATTCAATATAGTACGAGATGATGTCCACCCCCCCCCCCCAACAAGCTCCAAAGAATCATCTTGATATGTGTGGCAATGATCTTTTTGTCTCCCACACCATATCCGTTCATGTGTCATACTCTAAATGTTGGCCTATATGCGGGGGGGGGGGGGGGGGGGCTAATATTCTGAAAGATCATGGTAGCTCTAATTTTCGGCTTACGTATACAAAATTACTATCACAGTGTCTAAATAATTGGATAAATCTCTTGTCCCTGAATATAAGCCCCCAAAAGAAATAACCTTCAATATCACTCAAAGTCGTTACTAGGCCCACACAGAGCGATTTGAAGAAAGGAACAGAAAAATGTTAAGAGATGAGAATGCTAATGTTTGTTTGTTTTCCATGCTGTGGGTAACGACATCATTAATTTTAATGATCCTAATCATATAATTATTATGAATGAGTACAAGCCAAGTCTAATGTCAGTACTTTGGTATATAATTTACTTTTTTCACTCCGGGGTATAAATTAATGGGCCCGGCAGTAATTTGAATTCGGGCGGACAGATTGATGATGAGGATTTTTCTGGGGGGGGGGGGCTATATACCCGCACTGGCAATCCCAGGTGATCGAGGGGGCCGGGGCACGTTCCCCAGATAATTTAAATATCATTTTAATCGAATTGGAGCATTTAATCTAAAAGGCAGCAAACAATGCAAGGCCAGACTTAATTGCGAGGAAAAAAGAGGATTAAAGGACAAGTCCACTCGAAAAATAATTTACTTTCAATAAAAGCAGAAAAATCAGACAAACCAATCAAAAAAAGTTTGAGCAAAATCGAATAACTAATAAGAAAGTTATGAATTTTTGAAAAAGTATGTAAAACTATGAAACAATGAGATTCACAACACAAAGGCCAAGATGGTTATCAGTTTGTGACGTCATGTCCTCACAACTTATCAATTGCTTTATATAGTTTAATCCCATTAATTTCCCTTTTTATCCCCCAAAACTAGATTTCCCCATGCCTTTGACAAGGTTATATGATTTGTATCATATTGCGTGCATGACATTTCCCAAAAACTTCTATGAATTTTGAAAAATTGATACTATTTTCTGAATATTGTATATTCATAATTATTGATTTTTATATAAATAGTTTATCAAAATTCAATTTTTCATGATTTAACTAGACAAAAATTACTTTTTATTTGTGCATCCACACAAAAACATATTACTAAAAATCTAACTTGGATACTGGTGTGAAGAAATAACATTTTTAGGGTGAAAATAGGAAATTTATATTATCAATATAAAGAAAATAATAAGTGGATAGTGAGGACCATACGTCATAGACTCATGAGTGAGTTGCCAATTTGTGTAGTGATTTTCAAAGTTTTTCATGTCATTTAAAATTCATAACTTTCTTATTAGTTATCCGATTTTGCTCAAACTTTTTTTTATTGGTTTGTCTGATTTCTCTGGTTCTATTGAAAGTAAGTTATTTTTGGAGTGGACTTGGGCTTTAAGTCTTATAGTTAATTGTTTTGTTTGTTTTCATTGTAAGCTTATCGACTTGTAAGATGATGCAAGAATAATATCCGATCTATCATACATAATTCTGAAAGTACCATACTCCACAAAGTTTACGATTCGCGGTCAAAATGTCATGAGGGGTGGGATTCTATTCTATAGTATACTACAAGGCCTATATATTCCCGAATGAGCTCTCGGCCCGTTGCCATGGTTTCTAATACTCAGCCGCCATTGGTCTGAAGTTCTGAACATAAAAAGTCAAAATCTCAGATCGATTTAGTAACTTAGTAAGTAATAGATCTATACCAACAAATATAGGTTAACCGATGATTCTGTGTCTACACAGGACTGCCATCTCCCCCCCCCCCCCCCTCCCCCTCCTCCTCCTCCTCCTCCTCGGCCTCCTCCACTTCCCGACTCCCCAACTACATGGCCTATGGCCCCTTTTTAGATAATTCTCCTTTTTGTCATTAGTTCTCAGAGGCGAGGGGTGACCTTAGTCCTTCGGGAAGCTGACCCTGTTGTGATTTAACAATAAAAATTGTCGAGCCATCATAATTTTGAAATTCGAACAATTACAATTAACAATACTAGACCTATCAATTATTAATAATTATCCGGCATCTTCTGTTTTTTTCTTCCTCAAAATAATAGCAAAGTTATAGCAGGGACAATTCGATCTTGTTTATAAATTATTTCCAGATTTCAAAATAGAGTCAGCGTGTAAACCACACGACCATTGGTATAGTGTTGTTCACAAGCAGAGTCCACTTCGTCTACAATGACCTCCGTGCCGTGCTAAAAATAGAATGCGAACAAACAGAGATTGCCGCCTTCGTCGCGTCGTCATCGCCAGTTGCCCGGATGTAATTAGGGCAGATAGAGTTGGCAATCGATGTCGACACGGGCTTCGGTTGCTCGCTCATCCATCAAGCCGCTGCACCCGGCCGATCTGGCGCGGCCGCTACGTAGCGATAGCTTTCTTCATCTACGCACGCGGTTGGGGAGCCGAGTTGGTTGATGACGAAACGCCGTTCTGATTTCGGTAAGCAGGTAAGCAAACTCTTTAATTTGATGGGAATTCATCACGTTACATGATATGCATCTTACTTATAGTATAACTGTATGTTTAAAGTTATTGTGTGTGCGATTCTTTATATACAATTTTAGGAATTTAATAACGAACATGTAGCTCGATTTCACTGCTTCCTTATTGCCAAGTTTACATAAGCTCCACTGTGCACGATTACAACCTTGTCCCACGTACTGACATTAATGTAAGTTATGTTGGGATTGTTCATCATCCAATAACAATTTGTTTATTATCCAACAAAGGCGAAGAAGGTCGAAAATATAGACAAGGTGGCATATTTTATGTTATTGATGTAACTATTCTGAATGAAATGAAGTTGTAAATAGACAATGAATGAGTCTTTGACTTTGTTGTTTTACTTTTTACCATTTTATTTTTATTAGGGTCTACTCTAGATCTATAATATGTACTTGCTGAGGCGTGTATCATTCAATGATGAATATTTTACCTTTATCTTTCTTGATTTGATTTTGTTTGGCAATTAGTCACAATTTACTTTTGTTGCCACACACTTTTTTATGAATTATTTACACATTTTGTATAGGCTTATGGCTATGTCACAAATTAAATGACTATTTTTTTGTTGCTATTTTTTGTCTTCTTTTTAATTTTACTCACTTTACAGTCTTTAGTTTAATTAAAGGGATAGTGAGTTCTGTTGCAGAGGGCGCTACACAAAATATTTTTTTGTGAGATAATGACAAACTGAGTGTAAAATTTGAAAGAACATATTTAAATGACAAAATCATCTTTGTTTGATCAAAATCGGTTCAGAGACGGCTGAAATATAACAATTTCTAATACTTGTGTATAGGCCTGAGTCATGTCGGGATTTTCATAAACCGGGTCCCGACGGCCTTGCACCGATCGGGACCCGGTGTCCCAAAATCAGCTCGCAGAATTTGACACTTGCCTCTATAAAAAGCGCATATCATCAGTATGTCCCTTAAAAGTGACCTTTTTTATCAATCAAATAAATCATCACATGCATACCTCGGCTCAGATCGGTATATTCTTCCATTTGACATTATTTTCATCCATGATTGGCGATGTTTAGTGCCATTATCGTGCCTCTTAAAGTAAAAAAACTGGGGCAGAAATAAAAAGGCAACATTCGAGCCGCCATTTTGATTTATGCAGGTTGAATAAATCTGGTCAAAAAATTTGAATGTTAGAATAATAAAAACGGCTTTCTAAAAAATTCTTCTGTACAATATACCGATCATATAATATTTTAAAGACAAAATAAATATTTATCTCTTATTTTAAACATCGCATGCTTTTTTTTAAAAGCTGAAAATTACTTGGTAATCACAAGAAGTTTCGATACGGATAGCTGTTGCAAGGCAAGTTCAGACTAGTCTCGGAAAAATGTGCAGTGCTCCTCGTAATTAGCTGTAATGCGTGCCAGAACAAACCCAAACAAAGACGTGATCATAACGAGAAAAAAATCATTAAAAACTACGAGAGCACAATTGGAAAGACAACTACTGCTCAAAATTACCATAATCAGATACATAACTTGGACAAAGAATTCAATAATCGCCCAAGAAATGCCACAGAAATTGTGATAATCAAGGAGTAACTAGGTACATTTTTATCGCAAGGTGCCTGCTGCAAATACTCGAATCCTTTGTTATACTGCTTTTTACCGTAGAGGGCGGTATTTGGTTTCTAGCCTCGTATTCAATTTAAACACGTGTAATTCGGATATCGCAGCAGGCCCTTCCGATAATGATTGTACCTAAAGTAACTCCTTAAACATCTTCCTCCAAGTTATGTATCTGCTTAATTACGATAATTTTGAGTAGTTGTCTTTCCAATTGTGCTCTCGTAGTTGATTTTTTTCTCGTTACGATCACGTCTTTGTTTGGGTTCGTTCTGGCACGCATTACAGCTACGAGGAGCACTGCGGATTTTCCGAGACTAGTCTGAACTTGCTTTGCAACAGCTATATCCGTATCGACACTTCTTGTGATTACCAAGTAATTTTCAGCTTTTAAAAGAAGCATGCGATGTTCAAAATCAAAGAAAAAATGTATATTTTGTCTTTTAAAAATTATTCGATCGGTATGTTGTAAAGAAGTACTTTTTAGAAAGCCATTTTATTATTCAAACATTTATGTTTCTTTCAACCTGATTTATTAATCCTGCCGAGAGACCCGGCCAGTACAGTAGCTAGCTAGCAGCTGGCAGCAACAACCCCATATGGGGCGAACTGCTTTGCAACCCATATTTATATCAGCATTTCGGATTGATTCAGGATGAGCTAGAATATGATTGGTAACAATTAAATACTTAAGTTTTAAGCTGGATTAATTTTAGTGGTGTGCAAAACTGCAATTTCTTACATATTTCATTATTTTTTTCGGAGCGTCGGTTCTCAAAAACGAAACCGGGACTCGACGGCAACGGTGGGGTCCCGGTGTGATCGACCGTACCGACTCAAGCCTACTTGTGTACCACCACAAATATTAGGTATTTAGAAAAATTTGAAAAAAACGTTGAAAAAACTAAATTACGCATTTTACGTCGTATTTCAGCCAATGTCGATGTTGGGTCTTTTGTTGGCATTTTCGTGTTGCTTATATTTAATACGCACAACCAGCCGGCCCATGTATTGTTATTTTTAATTAAATGATTAATTAATGGTCACCATGTTTTTTTGAAAGTGGAGCTGAATTGGTATGCTCGTATTGGCTAAATTTCACACATTTTGGGGTCTAAAATTACCTTCATAGCAATTTTAGGTTCTGAAAGGACACTATAAATGCCATAGATAAGAATAAGAGCAATAAACCATGCACTTTGAAAGCATTTGCGGTCTGAAAACAGGACTCAACTATCCCTTTAAGAACAAATTATATAAATAAATAAATTGGGAGGAGACAGCCTAGTTGTACGCACTTGTCTTTACGTGCATGCGCTCAAATATCACCTCTGTATGACCACACATATGTACTAATTTGTAGGCCTACTTCGCACTCACCCCCACCATTTTCAAAATGCCATCTTCTTACCATTCTTTGAGGTTCATTTCTCAGACTTGCAGTTTTAAACCTAGGTCACTCCGGCTTAGCCTTAGGTGAGGGGTTGCCAGCTAGCATGTATTTAGCCTTTAGGCTGTTACATTAAAATATACTTATTTTGGGCGAAATGGATCAAATGGTTCAATATGGGCCCACTCGGTAGCAAAATTTAAGCCTTGTATGGATTAAATTAATGCAAAAGTTAAGGTGTTATTTAGTGCCAAGATGTCTAGCAAATGGTTACTACCTGTGAATAGCAGTAGTGTCACTTTACTTCTTTCTGTTGGCATTGCCTGAAATAATCTGTCTGAATTTGATAGTAATTATTGTTTAGAACATTATAGAGTCTCATCTGTTCACACTAACAAGCTACTGTATTTTATAGGTAGAGTGTCTGAACGATTTTTCAATTTTCCCTTTTGTTTCATTTTAACCATTATGGTTGAATAATTGTAAAAAAATCAAGTACTCGGAACAACAAATTTTAGACTTACCGATGTTTCTATCAAAAGATACAGCCCCCCAAGATCTCAATAATTAATTTTCTAGTCTATTTTATTATGTTTTTGTTTTTGTTTTATTTCAATACTTTTTATCAGAATATACATGTAACATTAAATAATTTAAAACTGTAAAGATCAGGCAAAAAATTTAGTTTTTCATTTCGGGGGCTCCATTTCAAATTTTTGGGAAATTTTCGGGGGCTACTTTTTCACCTTTCGGGGGCTCTTTTTTCCATTTCGGGGGCTCTCTTTCTGGGGCTACTTTTTCATTAATTAATAAAAGGATAGGTCTACAGTTTGCTAAGATTTGTTTAGTAGGCTAAGGTTTCGGGCTTCCTGCTTCATAATTGCCTATTAAAAAAGAAACCCCTTTTTCTAGTTCAATAACTAAGTTTTCATGCATTGATTTGATGCAAAAACTGAAACATAATAGACCCCAGATTGTGATTATTTCTGGCCATGAATTTCGATAATCATTTTTCAAAATAAAATTTTCACAAGAAAATCAGACAGTCGTTTAAAAACGTAGACATTAGTAATACTTTTACTAATTCTAAGCTCAGGTTTCGTACATCTATTCACGTAATTCATGCAAACCAACAGATAACAATTCCAAAGTGTCAAATCTTTTCGACTCGAGCTCAGCTAGCGAGCTAACTCAGCTCAGCTCCGGGAAGCTCCATGAAACACCGCCGCCGCAGCCGCAGCGGCCGCGCCGGTTTTGGAGCTTCCCGGAGTTACTAGCGAGCTAGCTCAGCTCAGCTCAAATCAACTCACACACACAGCACAGCGGCAATGCACTGTATTGTATGCGTGTCAGTCACGGTGATTTTGTCTGATTTTCTTTACTTTGAAGAAATGATTATCAAAATTACGCAAACATGGCGAGAATAATCACAAAATAGGATTTAATTTCATACCTCTATTTATCGAAACTTTATAAAATAGCGGCAATCGTGAATTCGTGATGGAAATTGATTGCAGTTTTAGCGATGTTTAGTGGTCTAGGTTCCGCTAATAATATTAATCTACCAAAACAAAATCGACCACCAAAAACTCGACCCCTACGCTCCGTCTCGATCTCTCGCAACTGCGAAAATGTACCTGTTTTGGCGTACTTGCGTACGACATGGTAAGGTATGGAATATGATTCGAGTTTTTTTTTACGACCGACTTTTGTGTATACAATTTTTCAAGGAGATTCAACGCACACAATGAATACGAAGCTAGAAGAGAGCGCTCGGCCGCTCGTAATCGTTACGGGGGCGATTTGAGATCATTTCACTTTTTGATGTCGCCCCCGAAATCGGATTTTGAGCCTATTTCGGGGGCTGTTTATGGTGTTTCCAGGGTGAATCCGCCCTCCGCCCCCGTGTATTTTTTTGGCTGGTAAAGATAAACAATACAATATATTGCATAGGAGTTCAGCAAACATTTATTCTCATTAAAAAAAAAAAATTATTGTAGCTTCTAATTTATTTTTGAAAAATTTAATAAGATATTATTTTGTGTACGTTTTGCAGGAAATCACTTCATCAAAGACTGGAACTCTATACATGCTGACCTGGTAACTCCATGGCTTCTAGTACCGTGGACGAAGAAGAAACTGATTCTCCTCTGAGTACCTTGGAGGAAGAAACAAGATCTCCCCTGAGTACCATGGAGGAAGAAACAAGATCTCCCATAGAGAGAATCTGCCAGGTTCTTTCATCCAAAACCAAGAATTCAGATGATGCAGATGACCAGGGTGAAAGTTTGTCTAACCCCGTGACGTCCGCTTTACAGTTTCGTTTCAAGTGTGACAAGTGTGAACAATCCTTCTCTTCCAAAGGCGGCTGTACGAATCACAAGAAGAGGGTGCATCCAACGGACGATGACTTGACCAGGCACTGGCATACCTGCGAACAATGTGGTAAGAGCTTCTTCTACAAGAAGCAATACGACAACCACGTTACTAGCTGTACAGGTAGTGTTGATGGCGATAAAGCAGGGAGTATTTGCATTTGTCCGATGTGCCCGTTCACATGCTTTGATAAGGTTGATCTGGCCCATCATGTTGTGCGTCATGAGCAGACAGAGACAGAGGATGGTGATTTGCTAGAACCACCTGTCTTGGAAGAAGCAGTGTATGGCAGGGACAGCAATGGACAGTATGATGCTGACATCCCAGCGGCAAGTCCAACTCTGTATGTAGACGAGTCTTTGACAGACAGTGTGATGAATGAGATAGAGCCAGAGATCATGCAGTCTGAGAAGGGCACTTGGCAGTGTCCCATGTGTCCCATCCGCTGCACGGAGAAGGATGTCGTCAAAGCTCACATGCGGGACCGTCATCTCAATAAAGTCAGGAAGCACATCTGCAATATCTGCAAGCGTGCTTTTACTCACAGCTCAGGACTAAAACAGCATGTGACCCGCGTCCACAGTGTTCCTGGACCCCCTCCAGACCCTGATGGAGCAAAGTTCTTCAAGTGTGGACTGTGCGGGAAGTCTTTCTCTCTTGTACGTAGCCTCATCAGTCATTGGCCTACCCACAAGTTGCAGACATGCAGCAGTCTGGAGAACTTTCAGTGCATCCTTTGCAAGGCCTTTTTCCAACTTCCATCTCAGCTCCAGGATCACTTCATCAAGCAACATCCTCAAGAAGCTACTTCTGGTTCTCTGCCTTCAGCCCGCGTATCTGAGAAACGTCCTCATCCCGACGACCCAAGTGACTCACAGCCTACCATAAAGCAAGAGAAACTTGACTTCTCGGCAATAGACGATGACCGAGATTCTGCCCGAGGCATGCCAGGATTCCTATCGAGTCGGCAATGTCAGGACAACAGCTTTGACTCTGACTACCATCCTACACCTAGTAATACCCGGAAGATGAAAGCCACCACGTCCGCGGCAAGTCCAGCAGTCCGCAGCAGTCGTCTGGGCCAGTCGCCCCATGCCCCTAAAGAGTCGGATGGTGACGACCGCCCTGGGAGTCACATCAGCAGTATGTCTGGCTCCGACTCCTCCAAGGAACCAGTAGTCGATGGCAACTATGAGGATACCGAGCCAACCAGCTCCAGTCGTGCGCGTCTTGCATGGAAAAATCTGGTCGCCTTCTCACAAGCTGTAAGCACTGTGGCATTTTTTTCACAGATTTTGTGATGCATACTCTTCACATGGGGCTTCATGGACAGGATTATCCGTTCCAGTGCCACCATTGTGGTAAGAATTGTCAGGACAAGTACAATTTCTTCACACACATCTACAGGGAATCTCATATGTAGATAGAATGTCTTTGAGCACATATCTGTTTATTCAGTTTGGAAAGTAATCTTTCACCTATATTTTGAAGGGTCATAGGCTCTAAAAGCAGTTGCCTTAGTAGACAGATGTTGCTTATGTACATGCACAGGTTGTAGGTTTTCCAGGTTTAGATTCTGACATGTCTGTAAACTGAAATTCTTTTTAGAATGCAACTATCAATGTGCTCATAAGTTCACAGTGACGAAATGAAAGGTGA
This sequence comes from Strongylocentrotus droebachiensis, assembly GCA_035222895.1. Lineage (NCBI taxonomy): Eukaryota > Metazoa > Echinodermata > Echinoidea > Camarodonta > Strongylocentrotidae > Strongylocentrotus > Strongylocentrotus droebachiensis. The sequence continues at coordinate 109,515 of JAVYIG010006909.1, forward strand.
TAAGTTACAGTGGAGCTTTCTTACAATATTGGCCTTAAATCTTGATGTTACTTCTTTTCTTTCTTTCATTTCATTTTTTCATTTCTATTGTGGCATGTACATTTACACTTATGTAACTTGGCATGTAAATTTTGTCTTGAACCTCCAGAACAAATAGGGATTACATTGATTAACAACATATGGAGATATTACCTCAAGACGTTGACACCCGTTGTCAATGTGACATTTCTATATGCCCTTATAGTTTGGAATATATTTTTATACTGAAGTGATCATAAGCATCATACGGTATAAATAAAAATGTATAACATGTGAAGAAACCAAAGTAT